>PVJX010002970.1:0-117051 GCA_004027295.1 Dolichotis patagonum | reverse complement strand
TTTTAGTATTCTATTCTTATGTTGGATTTCTGGGATGGTGATTATTATGTGTCTGGGTGTAGTTTTATTTTGGTTATGGCTGTTTGGAGTTCTATATGCTTCACTTATCCAGATCTCTGTTTCTCTTCTCATGTTTGGGAAGTTTTCAGCTATTACTTCTGTAAATATCCTCTTGATATCATTTGGGCTGTCCCCTTCTTTTTCATTTATCCCTATTAATCTTATGTTATTTTTCTTTGCATCATCTTGTAGGTGTTGAATTGTTATTTCCTGATTCTTTGTTATTTTTAAAAGAGCTTGTCTTTCCTGCTCACTGGCTGCAATCTTATCTTCGAGGTCTGATATTCTGTCTTCACTTTCATTGAGGCGGTTTTTACAGCTCTCAATAGAATTTTTCATTTCCTGTATATCTCTTTGAATCTGCTTTATGCATTCTGTTTGTTTCTTATATTGTTCTTTGAGGGATTCTATCTGTTTGCTTTGTTCCTCTAATTATTTAGCTGTGTTTTCACTAGATGCTTTCACTATTTCTTTCACTGTTTTTATCAATTCTTCTTTTACCTGGGCAAGTATTTCTGGGTTGAATTTCTCTACAGCTTTCCCTATTTGCATATTTATTTCATTTGATATCATTTCAGACATTTCAGGTGTATCGCTTCTTTTTTCTTCTATGTACACAGCTGCTGAGCTTTCTTGGGGAGGGCTAGGGCTTTGAGCCTGCCTTTTGGTCTTTCCTTTTGTCATTTTTCTGTATTTCCTTACTTTGAGCGGTGTTCCAAAGCTTTCTCTGCTTATGTGGCCAATTACCTGTTACACCCTCAGTTCCTGGAGGGGCAGTGGGTCCTCCACAGGGTCTTGGCTTCCTCACAGGGTCCTAACTCCCCTCTGTGGGCTCCTGGCTCCCTAAGTTGTAAGGCGAATGCTGGGTGTGGCCACCCTGGAGTCTGTGGATTCTCAGGCAGTCCAGGCCTCCGTACTTTGTCCCAGGCAGGTCTCCAGAAGGTTCCCTGCGAGTGAAGGGCCTACAGGTCCCAAAGAGTCAGGCCAGAATGTTGGTTTCTGAAAAGTTCCCGGTCCCAAACAGACCTGGCCAAGATGCCAGTCTCCACAATATTCCCAATCCAAAAAGCCCGGGCCACTCTGCGGGTCCGAGAGTTTCGGGTCCCAAAGAGACAGTCCACGATGCTGCTTTCTGGGAGACTTCCTGGGGGTGAAGGGCGGGGCTACGGGCCCAGACAGACCCAGCCCAGATGCAAATCTCCAGGCAGTTCCCTGCGGAGAAAGGCGGGCCTACCATTCCCAAAGAGTCGCGCTGAGATGCAGGTCTGCGCAGACTTTTGATACAAGCAGCCCAGGCCATTCTATGGGTCCGAGAGTTTCGGGTCCCAAAGAGACAGCCCAAGATGCTGCTTTCTGGGAGACTTCCTGGGGGTGAAGGGCAGGGCTATGGGCCCAAACAGACCCAGCCCAGATGCCGATCTCCAGGCAGTTCCTTGCAGATGAAGGGCGGGCCTACCAGCCCCACAGAGTCGCGCCGAGATGCAGGTCTACGCAGACTTTGGATTCAAACAGCCCAGGCCACTCTACGGGTCCGAGAGTTTCGGGTCCCAAAGAGACAGCCTGAGATGCTGCTTTCTGGGAGACTTCCAGTCCCAAAGAGTCGCGCCAAGATGCAGGTCTGCGCAGACTTTCGATCCAAACAGCCCAGGCCACTCTACGGGTCCGAGTTTCGGGTCCCAAAGAGACAGCCTGAGATGCTGCTTTCTGGGAGACTTCCAGTATTCCATGTTTTTGTGAACTGTTTCCCAGCTATAAAACAATCTGCAAATCTGCAAAGCTACCTATTGAAATAAGCAAAACTTTCAGTAAACCTTTAAATTCCTGGGTCACAAAGTGTGAAGCCAAGGTTTTAACAGCAATCAATGCATTGCTCACATGTAAATTATTATTGATTGTTAAGAGCAAAAGAATATAGTAGAAAAAGTACTTATAAGATGTTTATGCTGTCCTTACCAGGACACTGTTTATCACCTCGGTCATTTAAAGGTAAAAACTTTGTGTTTAGTACCCAGGTTCTGTGAGTACCCTTTCCCTGTTACTTAATTTCCTTTACTCACTGTCCTTACAATCCAGTTCATATGAGATCACTGCTGATGCTGACCCTGCTTATTCCACTGGCTATGGAAGCCGTGGATAACAACTGCAATTCTCAGCCACCTCTTAAACTGTCCTTTCCTTCCCTGCCTGGAAGAGTATACACTGGCTGAAAAGCTTTAAAAATCTGCGTGGTTGCTGAGCTTCAGGCCCAGTTTTTAGGAATTTCATATGAGAATATGTTCATTTTAAGCTAGAAGATTTAACTTCAAAGGTGTCACCTTGCCAATGAGACAGAAGAATTTAGAACTTTAAACCTACCATTCCAGGTTAAAGTATGCAATACACAAATGAGTATTACTGCACCACAGGAGTCGTGCTCTAGAAGAACATTAGTGATTAAGCTGTTTATGCTACACAGCATTTAGTAAAAAAACAGTATATAAAGGTCTGTGATTCCATTATTAGAACAAATGAATATGAATTTAAAAAGGCTGGAAAAATATGCATGAGAATTTAAGAATCATGGTCTTTTCATTAGGTTATTATGGGAGATTTTTAATTGCTTTTTTGTGCTCATCTATTCTCCTTGAATTTTCTAGGAGGAACATAATGTATTACTTTAGTAGTGAAGAAAAATGAATTATTAACAAAATTAAATTCCATTTTTTTCATACTGTCTCCTGAAGAAAAAGAAGTCCAAATTTTTTGGAAGATTAGAGCTTACATTGAGACCATTTTTGACAGAATCCCTGGTGAGCCATTGTGAGGAGAGCCAGATGCCAGCCTTTTCCTGTGACTCAGTGCCATTCATGGACTGTGGGAGAAGAGAACAAGAAATCAATAAGAAGCAAGCCCTCCTTTAGAGTCAGCACCATGCACAGGCCACTATGGGAACAACCAGTCCCCAGCCTTTTCCTGTGAGTTGTACCATTCACAGACTGTAGGGAAAGAGAACAAGAAATCACTAAGAAGCAAGCCCTCCCTGAGAATTGATGCCATGCACACGCCACTGGGGGAAAGAACCAGATGCCAGCCCCTTCCGGCATGTGGGCTGAGAGACAAGAAGAGCCAACTTCCTCCTCCACTGTAAGTGACTATCTAATCCAGAGAAACACAGGCTGTGATGACAGCTATTGAGGTAAAATACAATTTAACACTTGTATTGTTTAGTGTTTCACTGACTTGGCAGATCTAAGGCCAGTAGTCTGATCATTATTCAGAAGATAACAATATGAAGTGTAGCATCTAGTGGGGATCTCCTTCTGAAGGTGGTGGCCATTGTTAATTCCCTGTTATCTTGTTTTGACAGGATCTGTGATATTCAGTTTCCATACTGAGTACCTCTCAGTGCTAAGCATCCATTTGCAATCTTGGAACATAGAAAAGAATATTCAGTGTCTCTAGCATGGGAATTTTATATTCTGGTAAGTAAAGATTGTCAATTATAAACAAACTAATAAATATAAAGGCACCTATAATAAGATCTATGGAAAAATATGGCAGATTAAGGAGGTAGAGAATGACTGGTATGGTTGCTCTGTGCTCACGGTCTCCCTTAGGGCAGTAAAGAAGGCAACTCTGGGAAGGTGGTATCTGAGCAGACACTGGGAAGAAATCATAGATGGCCCCATGTGGTTATTTGGCCATCCAGACTGAGGATGCTGTCGGTGGAAAGGTTCTAAGGCAGAGGAGAAGAGTCAGATCTGATGAACAGAAAGGAGGTCTGTGAAACTGGAGGGTGAGCAAGTGGGAAAAGGAGTTAGATCAGCTCAGCATCCCATGGGTCAGATCACAGAGCATCTTGGGGATCCAGGAAAGGGAAGGTTGGCTTTGGATTTCATTCTGCTGTGAGACACTCCAGAGGGACTGCAGATGGAAAATGACATGACCTGCTTTACACCCTGAAAGAATCACCTTGAATGCTGTGAGAATAATGGAGTTATAAAGATGGACACAGGCAGCCCAGTTAGAGTAATAGTATAATTGTTTGATCACGTGATAATGAATTCATTATAGGATCCAACAGATTTGCAGCCAAGTATACAACCCAAAGAATGGAAAGCAGAGGCTTGAATACTTGTACACCTTGTTAATACAAGCATTATTCACAACAGTCAAAAGTAAAAATGTCCACCAAGTGTTGAATGGGTAAATAAAACTCTGAATAGACATATAATAGAATATTGTCATCCTTAAAAAGGAAGGAAATTCTGACGCATACTCTGAGGACCAACCATGAAACATGAAACTTTGAAAACATTATTTTAAACTGAGTGAGCCAGACATAAAGGAACAAAATATTGTGTGGGTCTAATTACACGAGGTATGTCGTACAGTCAGATTCATGAATAGAGAAAGGATAATGGAGCTTACTAGGGGCTGGGTGATGGTTGATTGGTGTAATGGTTGTACAACATTGTACAACAATGTACTTAATGCCAGTCAGTTGTCTGTAAACATAGTTAAAATGATAAATTTTGTATTCAATATATTTTACCACACTTTACAAAAATAGAAAGTGCAACATGAGGCAAAAAGCAGAGGAGGAGGTGGTACAAAGTGCTTGATTTTGGATGTATTTTGAAAGTCAGCCCATGGGATGTTCTGATGGTTTAGATTTGATTTGTGAGTACAAGAAAAGAATTAGTAATAATAGCAAATTCATGGGGCTGAACAACTGGAATTATAGAGTTGTCCTTTCCTGAGATGGGGTAACTCAAGGGGAAAAAGATAAAGGAGGCAATGAGAAAGCTGATTTTCAGATGTGTTAAATGTGAGACACTTGTAAGTGAAAATGGTCATTTATGCTAATCATAAATCTACCCAGTTAGGCTTTCAACAGATAAATAGGTAAATAAGCAAATAAAATAAAGCAAGCCAGCTCTTCCAGGACAATAGAGAAAGAGCTGTGATGTTCTTGTGATTATCCCTCATGTAGAATTTGTGTCTGTATAATCCAGGGGTAATTGCACTTTTGAAATCAGTACATTTTGTTCATTATCTTTTATCCTGAGGTGGCCCTAGTTCATTTGGCTCTTTAGATGAAGTTTAATAGAAGAATCTCAGAGTCACCCTGATCTCTCTTACCTGATAAATTAGGATAATATAGAACTCAAATCTAACCTGAGCTCAAAGTTGTTAAATACTTTAATTTTCATCTGTGTTTTGTGTTGGAAAATAATTTTAATATTAAAGGACAGCTGTAGACTGCTAATGACTTGAATACAGTTTGACTGTTTTCATGAAGTGCTCTGTGGGATGTCAGAATATTTAATTCAGGATGTTAAAAACATCCCAAAATGTCACAATAATTATATCACAGCAGGCAATTAAAACACTGGAAAATGCCAACTGACTAAGAGTGTTCCTTGTTATTTAGGAAACTATTAAGAACCTGACATATAAAGTAAAAAACGCTGGTTATAACTTTCTATTTCAACAAAATTTTTGTCATCATATATGAAATTGATACTTGATACTGTCAAGGTCATTCTAAAAATGTTGCTCAAGGAAGAATTAAGGAAGAGGTTTCCATTTGATCTTTAACTTTATAATATCTATATTCACACATTATAAAAAACACTGTTTGATTTTACGTATCATACCATATGTACTGCAATACCCCCTACACAATGGCTGTGTTAATTATATCTTATGTTGGCAGCATTAACCGATCTGATTTTACCATCTTAAATTATAGGCAATGGAATTATTTCCTCCTTTTTCAAATCGTACTTTTCTAAATCCTAATGGATTAACAATGTAATGTTGAAGACCAGGAGCAATGTTTGCATAATCTCTAAGGATTAGAGTGTCATTCTCAGTGCGGATGTTAAGAACTGATGATGATGAGGCAGATAGGAAAATATCCAGGTGTGCTGAGTAAAGAAAACCGTGTACCAAAGTGCTAAGAATGTAAATGCAATTGTAGGCATGTGGCTATCTTGAATATAAGGAGTATAAGTGAACAATTTGTCCATGCAACTATAACATTTGTAATGACCATGTTTATGGACAGATAACCTGCAAAGCTTCATTTTTAACCTGAAGGTGTGTTTTGGAGAAATATGCCTATGTGTTGGATAGGTAACACACCTATAGGTGTGATAGGTGTGTTGCCTATCCAACACACGTGACAGGGACTTGTTATAATATATAATTAACACCATAGTATTTTTAGGAAGCAAGAATTCTTGAAATTAACATTCATTTTTTATTTTTTGGAAATATGCTGGAAGACAAAAGCCTTGCTTTCAAGAAATGTGGTGTAGAAGTGCCATAGAATACACTAGGTAGAAGAGGAAGACAGTGTTTTAGAATAATGTTGAAACATAGGGGCAGATTTCAGTGCATACACAGTGTTAGACTTCCTTAAAAACAGGAACATAGAATTATCACTATAAGAATTAGCAACAAAAGTGAATATTTAAGAATGAGAAAAAAGCAACAAATAATACATTTAAACAATCTGGCAAGTATCACAAATATTCACAAAAGAAGAAAAGTAGTGTTTTAAAATTTTATTTTAAAGATAATAAAACCCAACAAAACAAAATGGAATAAATCCCATCAAAACAAAACAGTGAAATTGGTACAGAATATCAAAGCAGGATAATAGGAAAACAACAATGGCTACCATAGTAAATCTTGTTTTCTTCACAATAGTAGTCCATTCCATCAGATATAGCAAAATCAAACCAAACCAAACCAAAACAAAACAGAATAAAACCAATCAAAACATAGTATTGAATAAAGCAAAACAGTTACTTGGAACAAGACAAAACAGTAAGAACAATATCAGTTTTCAAAAACAAGATAAAAAAAAGGAAATCCCCCATTTTGCTATATTGCATACTGTTTATCTTTCCTATAGATGTACAGACCACTTGGCAAAGTCAACCAAACAATACAAGCATTCAGTTGCTTTTTGTACCTCAATTGCTATCAACTCAGCCTGTCCCCAAACTAGCCAGTTGCTTAGGGGGCAGCAGGGACTTGGGAGATTTTCAGTTTGGCTCACAGTGGGCACTATCTGACTTTTCTCCTCCTGGGCCCTGCATGGCTTGCCAAAAAGTAGTATTTTATATTGGCAAATGTACTTGCCATAACACCTCCCTTTATCACTTTAGTTGTATACTTTTGATTATGTTTTTATATGATAATTATTTTTGGTATTTTTTATTGGGAGTTGAAAGGAAAGTGATAACTCAACATTTTCTTTTGCCTGGCAGTATAATTTGATTTTTAAACATGATTGGTTTTGAAAAAACTTTCAACCTTACAACTCATTATTAATATTCTATGTAAATAAGACTTGTCAAATTTGGGGATGCCTCTATTAAATTTCTTCCACATATGAGTTGTGAAATTTCAGGGAATTTCAGATTTTCTTTTTAAGTAACTTCACTACTGTTAGAGTTAATGCATTCAGTAAGCAATTTGTCACTGATATTCTTTTTGTAGGGGACTACTGAGTTAACTGTCATCTTTATTGATGTAAGCATTTCATATTAAGTCAACGAGAAATTTAAGCATTTTTCCAATATGTTCACATCATTTACTCTTCTTCATTAATTGTATTAATAAAACAGCCAAAAGCATATTCATTTCTTATATTCAAAATTTAATTGTTCCTCTTAATCATTTCACTTGTATTATCTGAAAGCATTTATTTGCAATTTGCTTTTCAATGTCAGAATCATTTCTGTTGATTTCATTCCTTATCTTTATTACATTTGTTTTGTATTTTGTTATTTTAGTTTGTAATTTACCAATTATTTAGAAAATAATTGAAAAGTGATGAAATAATACCTTCATATGTACCTAAATTAGCAGTTTCTAATTTGTAATTCCTGAAATTATTTTTTGAAAATGTTTTTCCAGATAGCAATAAAAATTGTGCATTTGAACTTTATCAGACATGCCATTCTCTTCGAGGAGGATGACTTTCTTACACTGAGATGGCTCCTAAGGGTTGTGGAAATAATTGTGAATGCTAAAATCAGACTGAATGTATAGCTAACTCAGCTTCCCTTAGTTAGGTCTCCTGAATGCTTTATTTAGCTAACGCAGTCACAAGTGACACCAGAGGAAGCTTGAAGCAGGGGAAATCAGAGTGGCATAGACAATTGTCTTTACCAGTTGCAGCGAAAGTGTCCTTCGGTTCAAAAAAGTTTCAAAGACATGAGACTAGAAGTACACCTTGCTGCACCCCTGCCTGTGGCCTTGAACGTGTTTCATGAAATTGGAGGCTTTGAAGTGTAAGCTTCATTAGCTTTATGGTACTTCTGGTCCAAATTTGTTACCTGTTTGTGACTTGGCTTCTGTTCGCTTCCAAGTTTGATGTCTCATCATTTTCCTCATTGCTTTCTCTGACTGAGCCTTAATCCATGTCTTTTAGGTCCTCGACTCTGCCATACTTTTTCTTACCCTAGAACATTCACTTGTTCTTTCCTCTGTCTGCTGTTCTGCTGTCACTTGAGAAATCACTTTCCTGGACTACCCAAGTCTGAGATTAGTGTCTTCCTTATTTTTTCTTTAACAATATATTAATAATAACAACCAACTATTGATAATCCCATGGTATGATATAGTAAGAATAATAAGGGTTTATAGAATATTCAATTATTTGGTATATAAATGCCTTCTCATCTGTAGTCACTGATAGAGACAAATCTAAATTCAAGGGACTTTGTCTTTTTTTCCTCTTTATCATAGCTTCACCTCCAGGCATAGTAGTTCCTGGAGCATTTCATAAATATTTTTTGAAATGTTAAAATGAATAAGATAAAGTATTCCAGGCTGAAGGAATACTAAAGAGACAGGAAAGTATTTGAAAGTCTAAATTTTCAAATCAGGTTCCTGGCATTTTAATCTCAGGCCCATCAACTGCACGGCCACAGAAATTACTTAACATTTCTGTGCCTTTGTTTCCTGACTTGTGAAATGAGGATAACAGCAGTACCAACCTCAGACGGGATTTTTTAACTAAATAGGTTAAAATATGTAAAAAGGTTAGAGCAAAGTCTGGCCCATAGTAAGTACCCAATACATTTTATTTATTATGAAAATGTATAGCTTTATTCTAGCCAAAAAATTTACTTGTTTCAATCCAATTACTTTGCAGCTTTCACAACAACCTGACATTTACAAGATATAAGGTCAAGTGTGAACTTTGAGATTATCAGTTTACATTCCTTATTTTACACAGGAGCAAATTTAGTGTCCAAAATATTAAGTATCTTTTCCTTAGATTCCTTAACTAGGAGGGCAGTGTGAGAACCAGAAGCCATATTTTGCCAGATCAAGCTAATAATGATTGTGATTAGTTTAGAGCCAAAGGCTGGGAGGTGAAAGTCTTGAGCACTTTGGGAGTCCAAGTGATTGAGCCGCTCCCACAGAGATGGTAGTTGTGTTGATGCTGTGTGAGTAGTTGCCTACCTTGATGTCTTCAAGATGCCCATTACATTTACCAGCTTTGGGTACTAAGAATCCAGAAGAACCCAAAACAGTGTCTCAGTAGACATGGGGCTTGTGATCCAGCCTCTTCTGTCTGTATTTGGGTGTCACAGAGGCCAATACATTGGGGAGAAATATGTCAAGGTAATTCTAGATTCTGGCTCTTAGACTCCAGGTCACAGTCACATGAATGGACCTGCCTTATGATATCTTCTTGTTACTTCCACATGCAAAGATCTCTAGACCAGAGGTAGCAATATCTCTGTAGGATTTGAAACAGAGGCATGTGGAGTTCCAGAACACTGTCTCAGGTGTTAGATTTATCTGTCAGGAGGCAGGATGCACACTGAGTAAGAAAGAAGCAGTTCTTTCTAAAGTGATCATCTGGAGAGTTTCCAAAGATGGCGGACCAATAGGTAGCAGGAGAGAGATCTTCTCTGAGAGAGACAGCTTAAATGCCAGAATTTAACACCTTGGAGAGACCCAAACAGAGAAAGATGGACTCTTGCAACCCAGGAAGAAACTAAAGTTAAAAAACCACTCAAATGTGAGGTCCCGGGGCTACCATTAGTGAAGCTAAGATCAGCAAGCATGGCGCTCTCCTTGAGCCACCTGAATTCCTGCCTGAGAGTGACCTGACTGACCGAACTGTGTCAATGCAACTGGCTTGAGCAGCCGGAGCATGGAGCTGAACATCCCTGTGTGCAGCTCACCCAGACCCGGCCCTATATACAACCCACCCAGAGGCACTGTCAATTTGCACTGCAGCCGTGCTGAAGTCGGAGGTCTGGGAGCCCAGCAGTTCTCAGAGATCGGCATCAACACGTGGTGAGTGATGGGAATAAGACCCTCCCATGGGAAAGGGGAAACCGACTGGAAGACATGTTGGATTTGGGCAGGACAGCCTTAACTCCATAAGGAAGTGGCTTCAGTTGGTTGCTCCCCTCACTGAGCGGATTGGTGGAATCTGCTTGGATTGGGCTGTGCCCCTGGCCGGGACCCAGTGGGTTGCTACAAACTAATTCCCTGAGCACAGCCGCACACTGACACAGTGAAGGCCTGCAAAGGTTGACTGACCTGGAGGAGAGGAGCCAGCGCACACTGTGCTTGCTTGAACTTCACTCTCTGATAGCGGCCAGCAGAGGGTACAGAAGCCCCTAGCTTGCGTGCTCCAGAGGAGCCTTAAGCAACAAGCAAAGGGGCTGGGAATTACACTGTACACTTGTATGGAAGGAACCAAAAACATGACGAGAGGGAGAAATAAGAAAAACTCCCCAGCCCCCAACCCTGAGAATATTGATCCAGGAGAGGTAAATACAAAAGAGATTGAGGGCAGCAAACATGCAACATCAAACACAGCGGTAGCAGACATGAAGAGATATCTTCAGGACCTCATAAGCAAGATCAAAACTGAAATATTAATTCAAATTAAACAAGAGATAAGTAGATTAATAAAACAAAGGCTGGGCATCTCTCAAGAAGACACAGACAGAAGAATGGAGGAACACAAAAGGAGAGAAATGTTTAATGAAGAAAACAAGAAAAACCTAGAATTCATGAAGCAAATTCAAAGAGATTATCAGGAAACTAAAGACTCCATAGAAAACTGGCCAAACTGCTTGAAAGAAACCAAAGATAGACTATCAAAAATTGAACACAGGCTTGCAATGTGTGATCATGAAAGGGAAGATCTCTTAAAAATAACAAGGGAGCAGGCAGTAACAATTGGAAGGCTAGAGGACCACAAGAGGATCTATAACTTAAGAATAAAGCATGTGAATGAAGAAGCAGGAGTCAAAACAGAGGAACTGCAAAGGCTATTCACAGAAATCATTAAGGAAAATTTCCCAAGCATAGAAAAAGGAAATGATATGCAGATGTATGAAGCATACAGAACTCCAGCCACCTACAACCAAAACAGAGCTACACCTAGACACATAATAATCAAGATCCTAGAAATTCAATATAAGAACACAATATTAAAAGCCATTAGAGAAAAGAAACAGATCACCTATAAAGGAAAACCCATCAAAATCACAGCAGACTTCTCAACACAGACCATCAGGTCAAGAAGAACTTGGAGTGAAGTAACTCAAGCCCTGAAGGAGAACAACCTCCAGCCCAGTTTGATGCATCCTGCAAAGCTCTTTCTAGAAATTAATGGAGAAACAAGATGCTTCCATGACAAAGAGGAATTGGGAGAATTTGTGACCACCAATCCAACCCTACAAAAAATACTGAAGGACATTTTAGAGAGAGAGAACAAGAATACGAGCATTTCAGGAACAGTGGCAGAGAGGCCTCAGTGAATGGGGCAGATAGTGGAGTGGAAGAGAAAAATAGACAACCAATGGCAGAAAAACAGAATAGCAGAAATAAGGCAGAGAAGATTGGCTGTAATCTCTAGTATAGATGGCCTTGAAATATTAACAGAGAGAAACACAGGCAGAGTAGATCAGGAGATAGGGTCCATTGAGATGCTCTATATAGGGAGGCAATGGGACCCAAAACAAGCAGCGCACCCCACGGGAGTGAAAGGGGAGGAATTGTCTAAAAAAGGAAGGCAGAGGATATTGTTAATGGGGTAACAAGATTTAAAATTTACATTATTCTCACCACTCTGCTTGGATGGATTATGTGCTGTTCCAGTTTGTCTACTTACACTAGACTTGAGGACATGGTCAGCTATCCCAAAAATAAGAGGACATATTATGGTAATCATCCCTAATTTCCTATCAACTTAATCTGAAGCCCTTTATACTGTCTTATTATGACTAATCTTATTTGAATCTGGGTTGTTAGATTGCTACTTTATGTTGACTGATTTTATTTAAATCTGTTATGATTGATAGCATCAAGTCTAAGAGTATAGGCAACTACACTGAAGATGACAAGATTCATTAAGATACCCACTCTGGTTTGATTATTACTTGCTTTTGAAGTCTTATAATGTCTCCAATGCTTTGTTTTTATTAATGCTGTTATATACTGCTGAGACATCATGGTAACCATGGTAGATTACCTTGTATTGCGGTTATATATGACTGTTTTGCTTCATGATTTTCTAGGAATTGTTTAGTTTTATCTTGCTTTGTTTTGTTTTTACCTCTAATGCAGAAATGATAGATATACATTTAGAGACTCATACATGTGTAGAGCTTATAAACAGTTTACAAGAACCAACTATATAACACATGTTGAAATGAACAACTACTTTGAAGAAAAAGAGACACTACAGTACCCAGTGCTAATTCCATAATGTCATGATGTGTAATCCAGCAAAATTATCATTCCTTGTTCAAAGTGACTTTTAGCTTGTTTTGTTTTGTTTGAGTTCAACACACATGAAGGTATGGATAGCTGTGTTGAGGAGAATGAGAGACACTATGACAGCCATGCTCAGCTTCCCTATTGTCTGTTCTTGAAGACCTGAAACGCCCTCCTCGTCCTGCTCGGATCAATTCCATACTATGTTTTTCCATGTGAATTCCCTATATGTGACAATATGGACAACTATTTGAAAGAAAACAAAAGTCAATACAATAGAGAGTGAATATCTCCGATTGTCTAGTTTGGGAATTTATGTCCCTTACATTGCTTTCTTGTGATCCACTTTGTTCTGTTTTGTTGTGTTTAATTTTACCTTTTTGATATAATTGAATATATATTTGAGTGGATAAGATGGATGACCATATTGCTGTTTTTTGTCAGATCGTGGAATAGAACTGTTAACAGATTCACTGTTTGAATGTCTACTTTACATGTTTTAACTTTATAACTTGAACAACTATTTCCAAGAAGTCAGTATGTAATTTGCCAAGTAATAATCTCTTAGGGTTTTTTGTTGTTGTTCTTTTCCTTTTTTCCTCGGAATTCTGTATTGTTGCTACCCTTTATTCTGTTTTTTTTTCTTTCTTCTCTTTAAATAAAATAAAAAAATTTAAAAAAAATAAAATGATCATCCTCACAGACTGCAATTAGATGCTGCTTACCCAAATAGCAGGAATTCCTGTTGATACATAATTCTGTTAGGAGGACTACCTATCATTTCTGCTCAAAGGAAGTAACAGGGCTATAAATGAAAAACATCAAGTTGGTCCACTTAATTCCCTTTTCAACAAAAACTTTAAAGGGCTCTATTTAAATTAGAACTGTGAAAGAAAAAAAATTAGCTAAGAGATGTGTAATTAACAGGGAGTAAATAGTTATATCTCTTTTGCCAAACTTGGTTTTATATACCCAGAACACTGTAAATAATATAAAGATGGGTAGATAAATAATAACCCTCTGATAATGAACAGAATGGGGTGGTGAGTGTGTGTGTGTGTGTGTGTGTGTGTGAGCGTGGCTTTAACTTATCTTCAGAATGCTAGTTAGCAGGGAGAACTTGTCCGAAGATGTAATATAATATTTATTATTTCATTTCAACTCTGCTCATTTAAATACAATATATTTAAAAATATTTATTGAACACCTGCTATGTGATGGAAGCTATGCTGTGCTAATTATAGCAATGTGAAGATAACTAAGATGTGGCTCTTGTTTTCAAACAGCTTTATTTTTAAGGTGGCAGGGAAGTTTATTGCATTAGCTTTTTCCATTTCTATTTGCTTTTTCACAAGCCTAAGCAATGGAAGGAATCATAAAACGAAAAATACTCCGAATAATGCCTTCTTGCTTGTGACTGTTTGTGAACACTTTGTGTTTTGCTGAAGTGAGAAAATGTTGAGTCCATTCTGGTTTGGGGCAGAAGAAAAAAAAACATGTTGAAGGTTAAGTGTTACCTAAAAGATCATTCTCTCACTCTAATAGCCTTTCCATTAAAGTATTTCCCATCTCCTACAAGTAGTTAAATTCCCCTTGAAACAGATAATGTTTGGGATGAAGAACTGTTCCTTGTGAAAAAGTGAAGCGCCATTAGGCTTTTCCTGTATAAAGTGATGCATTGTGTATATGTGTTGCATTAAGTAGAGTGATATTTTCATTTTGCTACATGAAGGCTGACTTTTAATCATGAAGACTAGTGATTAATCTAGTTTGCATCTCATGGATTTTTGGAAAATTTCCATATTTGTACCATAGTGGTGTGTGTATTTGTATGTGTACATACATTTAAATTTTGTTTGATTCTATTCTGATCTCCAAATCTGCTGTTCATGTAGTTGAGGTATATATGATGACTGCCTATATGTGTTAGAAATAAGTAACCAGCAGAAATGGTACTAATTACAGGCATTTGTCTCCCTATCATGTGCTCAGCTTCTTTCAGCATTAGCCCCACATTGCGCATGGGGATTCCTGCCACCCCCATTTTGAGTCTCTGTGGGTTGGGACTCTATCTACAGTTTCAGCCATTTATTGTTTTCCACAGGCCAAGACAATCGCATCTCCACTGTCTGTCACCAGTAATGCGTTCTGAATAGAAAGTGACCAATACAGAGCCATCCAGATGATTTTCAGACTTTGGCAAAGGGTCAGGACATATATCTCCCCCTTTCTTCCTGGCTTGGTTTCGGGAGGAGCTGGGGCTGGAGCTGCTTATCGCCACATGGTGCTTTGGATGAGAACCAAGAGAGCAGGAGGCAGTGCCAGATAAAGAGGAAAAAGGAACCATGGGCTGGCGACACTGAGACCTGCAGCCAGCCACGCCTCAAAGTCAGCCTTACCTTTGGACTCTTCCAGGTTGGTGGAAAACCTTTTTTTCTGCTCAAGCCTGTTTGGGTTGGGTTTTCAGTTCTAAGTGATATAACTACATGGGTAAGTAAGCCACAGTTCTAATTTTCAAGGACTACAATTTCCCAATTCAGCAAATGAATGAGCTTTTATAGTGTTATGGTTTTGGCTCCATCTTGATCCTTGAAGAGTCATCTCCACAGCAGGTTGAGAGGCAATAGATGTTCTTGGGTGTCTGGCAATTTAGATTTACTCTTGGGTGTAGTGTTTGTTTAAGCAAATAGCTGGTGTTCTCAAGGCTTCTTTAAGGGAGATAAATTATAACCCAAGATTTTGGTTCAGAAATGCTAGAATGGATGTCATCTTTTAACATACTAAAAAAAACAGTGAAGAACCCAGTAAGAAATTGGCATTAGAGGAAACAGAATGTATCTCTTGCAGTATAACAGGAATCTATGCTGTAGATCCATACATTATTTTGACATGAAATAATTTATCTTAGTATACATTTGTAAATTCTCTCCATGATGTGATAAATGTGACCCCAAATATTTAGTCCTGTAAAGTTGATGTTTTGCTTTTGCAAAGTTAAGTGAAATATACATATTTACAATACACACATTCTAGTTCCTGTGCAGAGAAAGAAAAATGTATTTTTACATCAATTAGATGTGATTAGATTTTTATAACAATTAGATATGTAGAAAATAACTGAGCAGTACACTAAAAATGTGCATTACCCCCAGAAGAGAGAGGATGGCATGATGAAGGAGGATAACAATTTTACCACCATTTCTCTTATCAGAAGAGAACTCAAAGCTGCCAAAGTGGCTGGGTGGAGATGCTGAGTGGTGAATAAGAGTAAATTGCAATTGTTTTATAGCCATATTTGTTGCATTGTAAGATTCTACCTTCTCTGTTAAAAATACATGTATATCCTGTTCAAATCATCATGACAAGTTAAATGTTTAGGGGTTTCTAGAAAATAATGACATGTGGTCTGTCTTAGTTACTTTTCTCTTATTACTGAGACAAAATACCCGACACTCCAAATTAAGAGAGAGAAAGTTTATTTAGCTCACAATTATGGAGGTTTCAGTCCATAATCAGCTGGCTTCAAGGCAGGGTGGAATGGCACAGGGGTAAGAGTTCGTGGCAATGGATGACAGCAAAAGAAGCAAGAGCAAAAAAAGGGAAGAACCAGCCTCTTGTCCTCACTTACATTATATGCGGACTACACACCCTCAGGTGGTTGTAGCACTCACACCATCTCTGTGCCCTCCTCTTGCAGAGGCTCAGGATGTTTACGAAGTGAGGAGCCTAGTCCTCTGCTGAGTCTCTTAATTAAACTTAAACTTTTCAAGTTGACACAATGAACAACATCTAAGAGCAATAAGAGCATGTCCTGTACACACTAGGATGTGGAATGGCTGAGTGACTTAGTTAAGCTTAAGTTAAGTTAGTTAAGTAGACTTCTCAGGTTGACGCAATTTATCAAGCATTGCTTGGTTCCATAAACTCAGCAAGATGTTTCAATTTCCATGCCTTTGCGTATGCTGCTCTCCCAGCCACAATCCCTCTCTTTCTGTTCTCCACTCAATGTACCCCGCATACCTTTTGAGGTATAGTTTGAGTACTTTGCTTTCCTGAACTTTAGGTATTTGAACCCGTGTTTGGGCCCGTGGTCCCAATACTATGCCATTTTGTTTTTTCTTTTTTCACTACAGAATCTGTCAAGGTGTGTTATGCTCTTTTTCTGGTTCCATCTTTGCCACTGGGCTTTGAGGACCTTGGATTCAAAGACTTGACTGACCTTGCAAGCACCCAACATATGTCCACTGTATAAGCAAGCTTGGGAAGGGTAAATACCTTGTTGGTCCTCATTTGAGCACTTTCTACCTATAAGTATAATGGCCACACATTTGGAATACTTCACCTTGACTAGGTAATTTCCATACAGTATAATTTGTTATAATGTAATCTTTGACTCTGCAAAAGGCATATGGCCCTCCTCTGTTTTATAGATGGAAGAACCAAGGCTCAGAGAGGTACAGAAGTTGCCCAGCTGTCTCTAGGAAGTGGTAGTGCAGGGATTTAATGTCTGTGTTTTTTCTTCCACAGCGTATCTCCAACTTTGCTTAAAATAGTTGCTTTAAAATTTTTCTAAAATGCTTCCTTTCAAACATTGCCTGAATATTCCCTTGAGGGCTCTGCTTCCTGCTTGATTCCTGCTACCTGCTTCTGTCTGCAAAATCAAATAAGCCACTTTGTGCAGCTCCTTCCTCAGGAAATCTGGAAAACTGAACTGTTCTTTCGAGGAACTCTGACAATTCATCTCTGTTTACTGCTCTGGCTTATAATGCTTGTTTAACCCTTTGTGGCTCCAGTCACCCTAAGCTGAGATAGTTAGCATGTTGAGTCTAAAAAGGTTTTTATTTACAGACAAATGAAGCAAGAAACTGAAGCAAACGTTTGGAAGGGCTGGTTGAAAAAGACACTTCTTCAGAAATTGAGGACAAACACTTTATTAAGATTATCTAATTCCAATTCTTTGCTCTGCCAGGGCAGATCTGATCCACACCTATTGCAATCTACGATGTACTTTACCCCCACGATTACTAAATGCTGTTCCATGAATTTGATGAGATTTTTCACGTCTGAGGAGAAGCTGGAAACAAAGGGACAGAGTTATATGCACATCTGAATACCTATGTGCACGTTCATAACACAAATGCACCTCTCTGTGTCTTGATTGCCTTTTTGATAAGGATTGATTTTTATTCTGAACTTATGTCCTTTTACCTATTCTTATCATTACAATATCTTTTCTTTTAAAAGATTAAAGTGTAAGTAAAAGTTAAATAAATCTCTTAGTGTTTCCACCTACCAGGATAAAAATGTCTTGTCTATAAAACTCCAGAGTCCTGGAATCTTGTCTATCTCCCCCCCCCACTTGATTTTTTTGATTGATCGTAAAATAATAATTCTGCTCACAAAGAGGAAAGGCTCACATTTTCCAAATGTTTTTCTCCTCTGGACTCATCTGTTGTCTTTATCCTTCATTGGCTGTTAGAATATAAAAGCTTGTATCATTAGCTATTGACCTCTGTCTTATCTGTTAAAGTAGACTATAACTGCCCCTTCTCAAGGCAAGAAGCATCATTTTGTATGTGTGTGCATTGCTGGAAGCTACATAAAATAGATGCTCAGCTCTTTTAAAATAGATTTAGGGTCTTGAATTGGGGGACCAGTGCTGAAAATAAATAAAATAACAGTGACAGTAGATTAAATTAATATTTATTCCATGTTTTCTATATAGAAGTCTCTGTTTTAAGTATTTGGTATGTATAACTTGTTGAATTCTTCCAACAGCTGAAGGAGAGTTTACATTATCACACCTTCCTTTATTAGGTTATGAAACTGAGGTAATGGGATTAAATAACCTGTCTAGCATCAAGTGGCTTTTCCTTAATAATGGTAGGATTTGAACCTGTCTGCTTAGCTTGAGCTCTGCATATTTCTAACTATCCCACTATGCTGCTTTCCTGCAAAACAGTTCTGAGAGCCACAAGTGGAGAAGAAAGTAGAACAGAGTTCTTGTAACAGCCAGAATTAGGATGATCTGAGTGAGAATCAGAGTTATGTTCAGGGTTGTATGTATTATTTAATGCTCACAATGTCCCTATATGACCTGGGCTTCTGTGATTCCTATTATACTATAGATAAAGATGTTGAGGCATGGAGGGCTTGAGAAGATTGCCTAAGCCTGGGAAGTGGCAGAAGTGGAACTCAAGCATAGCTTTGTTTGACTCCAAACACAATGAGCCATGATGATATGCTTGGGTCAGTTTAGGATTTGGGATGGAAAATTTCATCCCAAATCATCTCCAGTAGCTACGTGGCTGTAGGCATGCTCCTGAACTCTGAGATTGTTGTATCCTCTAGGAGAAGGAGGATTTGTATATAAGGTGCTTAGTCAATAGTACTGTGCTACTTAAATGTAATTCATTTCTATATGTGCCAGACATTGTTCCATTTCTTCATCGCCCAACATCTCTGGATATCCAGGAAATTTACTGTCCTTCTTTGGTTCCCTTGGAAACTTCCCATACTAGCAGGGATCTCACAAAACCTGGAATCTGATCCTGAGTAGCTCTAGAAAGTATATTTCGAGTTACCTATCACCTACAGCCACAGAAAGAAAATCAAAGCTGACAAGCACTGTGCTCATTAGGGAGATGCTCAGTTTTATCCATCCACAGAGATATTAAGAAAAGATATTTATAGCTGACCTTTCAAGATTAATAATTCCAACCACAGAGAAACTGATATTCAATGCAATTATAAACACAGCACTGAATATTGAAGGAAGTAATTATTTTACTGTTTGTGCTACAATTTGCCAAATTTATTAAGAATTTATAAAATTTGTATGCATGTCAATCACAGTCTAGAGACAGTAAAAATAATATAAAATCTGTAGAATTTGCTTTTATAAAATTAGATTTGTGGCATTCTTATGACTCCTAATTATTTTGATATATTCTTAAAAATATGTGCATTAATCTTGTAATTTGAGAAAGTAAAATTCTATAACAACCAGATAATAAGGAACTCAAAATGAGATCTTTTATAAGCACACTAAAATCAAATATTAAAGCATTCATGATTTTAAATATTAGACAATAAAAATAGAGACATGAAAAATTAACACGTTCCTTTTACTATTAAAAATATTCTTAAATTTTTAGATGATACATGATAATTATACATATTTAAGGGTCCAGTGTGGTATTTCCACATATTCCACTGTGTATATACAATGTGTAATGATCAGATCAGGGTAACTGGCATATCCATCACCTGAAACATTCACCTTTTCTTTGTCTTGGAATGTTCAGAACTGTCTCTACAAGCTATTTGGAAATACATAATAAATTGTTGTCAGCATGTTCTCTTTTCATAATCTTTGATCTTTCTTTTTTCTTTCTTTAGACTCTGCATGGACTAGCAAACTAATCTTACGTTTAGATAATGTGTGAAGGTCTTCCTGGATTGTCTTAATGCCTTGAAAATGTAAGAATGGGAGAATCCGTTTCACTTCCAGATTCTCATTAGGGCCAAGCCAGTTGAAAATTGTTATACGGTAAGTAATTAAACCCCATGTGCTGTGAACATAAAGTATGCCATGTTCAGAGTGCAAAAATCTCAACACCATTCCTGATAGGAGTGCCTTCAGTTTTTCAGGTTGTGAAACTGTTGTCATTTGCACAAGTACTACATGTGTGTGGTTTGTGACAAAGAGAGGGAGGTAGAGGAGAGACAAGAGAGGGCAAGGGTGCACAAAATGAATGAAGATGTGTTATGTACAAGCACCAGCTCCCCAGGATGAAGGTAGTCATGTGCTGCAAACATGAACTAATAATAATAGAATTTAAAAAGCCGAAAAAAACCTTTTTGGTACCAGAAATTGAACTCGGGACCTTGCCCTTGCCAGGTAGGTGCTTGCACAGCTGAGCTATATCCCTGGTCCAAAAACCCAAAAATATTACATTTAAAAACGATTTAAAAATAGTTTTGCTACCATAAGTATTCCTGGATATAAATGCCTCATCCTTTTTAATATAAAAATTGTTTTGAAAAGGTTTTTAAAAATATTTTTTTAAAAAAATCACAATTAATGCACCCCAAAGGCATTGTCATCACATGTGCCCTTTTAAATCCCTTGTTCATATAATCAGAATAATAAATTTTATGTTATTTTAAAAATGTGTAATGATATTACATTTTTTCAATTATTATCATTATTACAGTCTACATAAGTCCTAGATGTGATTAGTTATTTAATCATTATCTTTTTTATAATTAGGGTTTCATTCATTTATTTTTCTTATCTAGAAATCCTTACTACACATTTGACATTTTAAAATATGTCTATTTTAGTTAACTTTTTAATGCCGTGTATCCTTTTTGTTTTTAAAAATACGGTCTTGGTCATTATAGTTCACAAGGCAACAAGTCCAAATTAATCTTCAGAAATTTTTCCTATGATGAAATATTTAAGACAATTTTGCTTTCTTTTTTTACCATATTATTAAGATGAACTCTTATGATTTTTTTTACCATATTATTAACATGAACTCATGAATTATTGAATACCCAATATCTTTTCATTGAGGCTTTCATTGATATTCTCTAGCAGTGTTTGCCACTCTGCTTTTATGTATTACTTGTTTATAGCACAGTGCAGTGTAGTAAAGTTATGTTTAGTTTTAAATATTTACTGCCATACTGTGCTGTGCATTTGTTAGGGACAGGTTTTGAGTTTGGCACTTTGTATACATCTCTCAACTTCATAGGACAATTTTTCTCAAATTCAATGTCTATTAAATAATTGAACAAATAAATTAAATGAAAATGTTTACAAGGATTTTGATGAGTGGAAGACGATACAAAGTTCTGTATTAGAGGAGTTCAAGAAAAAGGGAAGCAACTGGGGGCTAGAGAAGGAGAAAGCGAAGAAATGTGTATGTATCAAGCTTTGTTACCTGTCAGGAACTGCACAGGTACTTTACACACCTTATCTCATTTAACCTCAAGAACAACTCTGCAGTAGGTCCTGTCTCTCTCATATTGTATGCTGCACATAAACAGATTAATGTTCACAGAACTTTAGTAATTGTTATAGTCAGGGGTTGCAAGGAAAACAAGACAATACAGGATAATGATTTATAGTATTATTTATAATGGTCACCCAAGCAGTCAAATACAAAGAAAGTACAGGAAATCTGTCCACACACTAAAGACCTGGAGAATCCAGCTGAGGGCCTGGATAAGTTGCATGAAATTCAAAACTTCAAGCCCATGACAATGCCTCTCACTAGTCCAACTGGAAGCCTAGAGCCCATGACAATGGCTCACGCAAGTCTGTTTCACAGATCTGCACTGTGAAGGCCCCAGCAGTGAAGGCTAGATAGTCTGTGCCAGTGGGCTGCAGGATCTGTGCCAGCAGGCTGAGGGTTCTGCACTGGAGCTGGGAAATGATGCTCAAAGTAAGAACCAGAGATCCCCCCAAAAGTACCACAGCCATCCTCAGTGACAGTGAGGTCCCAAGCTCCTCCAATGATAACAGCTGAGTTCATATCAGGAAGCCAGCGTGACAAACTTCTCCAGGAGACTGAATAGCGCACATCTTCCCCTCTGGTGCCAGGAAGTGATGTTCAAAGGAAGGATCAGAGCTCCCCCAAAGTGAACCACAGCCATTCTCAGCAACTACAAGGTCCTGCACTCCTCTGATGATGAGAACATCCAAGTTTATAGAAGTAAAGAAGCTTGACAAGCTCCTCCATGAGAACCCACAGCAACAGGAGAACCCACAGCACCAAAGACAACACGTAGAACCAACAACACTACTTCTTCCTCTGCAGTTCTTTGTATGCTGGCAACAGTCCTCAGGTGGGTCATCTATACTCCGCCCATGCTGATTCAGTTCAGCTGGTGTTTAAGTTGACCATAAGTTTTCAATCCACCACAGTAATTACATGTAATATAGTGTGTTTTACTATTTAGAGTTGGAGGAAAGAGAGATAGGGAGGTTCACTGATGTTCAAAAGAAAGAACAGATGAGTGGATTTTCTAGACAAATGCATGAACAGAGAGGAACAATCATCTAGTTTCAGTTTACCAAGGGAGCTGTCCTAATGAATTTAGAATGTTTTAATGAGGGAGGGGGCCAGGGGTTTAGCTTAGTGTCTGCCTGGCAAGCGCAAGGTCCTGAGATCAATCCCCAGTACAAAAAACAAAAAAAATTAAGAGAGGGAGAGGGATTGGTATTCGGTGTTCACAGTGTTATTTTCTTTAGAATCATTAAGTTATTGAGGCCTCTGATAGGGTTAAAGCTCTGCTGAAGTGTGTGGCTGTGTAAATAATGGACGCAACTAGTTTGGCCTGGGAAACTCTTGATACCCAAAGCAGGTCATATTCTCACTACTGCTCTATCATCAGGTGATTACATTGTGCCCACAGCAATTAATTTACATTGCCAGGAGCCCCTGGGAATGCCCAGTAGAGGGTTATAATGAAACAAAAAGGGTAGACGAACTAAGGAAAATAGTTTGATAGAATGAGTATTCATCCCCTTGAAGGATGACACTACAAAGCAAAATAGAGAGGACTAATAACAGCCATTTTATTCCCATTTTTCATCTATTTAGGAGCATTTGTAACACAAAGTACAGCTCTTAAGCATGGATTGTTATGAGCAGCTTTTCTATCAATGCCTTCTCTTTGTGTCTTTGATTTCTAACCCCATCAACAAGTCAGTATCAACAAACCTGGACCTGCTGATCTACATTTGCAGTTCCAAGAGGTGTAAACTCAGTCCCTGCTCTGGGGAGGATTAAGCATAAAGAAATAGGGTGTATAGAAAGGTAATAAAGGAACTAACATTTACTTAGCACATCCTATACACTGTCTACTTATACCAAACATGTCACATGAGCAAAGTGAAAAATATTGCTGTACTGATAGTTGACTCAAGAGTTCTTTTAGGAAGGCAGAGTCTTCCAAAAACATTGTTAGACTACTTTGGTGGTGGAAAAATAAGTCTTGAAGAACTCATGTAGAAGAGGACTGTTACAAAGAGATGGTAAAAATGAAAAGTGAAAATTTGGTAAAGAGATCAACAGCAGTCAGTGCCCCATATTGCTCTTGTTTTGAATGAAATACACATGATCTATATTTGTAGTGTAGATGGGCTATAGTTTTATTCTTAATCTCATACTTTTCTATGCTTTAGTCAAACTTCCCATGGGAGAAAAGCTGGAAAAAAGTTTTGCATTCTCCCTTGGAGAGTGAGAAACAAAATTTAGGGCATTCTTCAAACATGCAAAAACTCTTCAAAGATGCTGTAGGGTCAAAATATAGGTTCAACACAAATAGAAATCCTCCTTTGATGCCGTTTCTATTCTTCCTTTCTTAATCATAGAGACTCACCAAAAACAATGCTGAGGGCCACTGTGTGCAGATGACTAAGCTGAGCAATACCTGCAGGATGTCTCAGGATGTGCTACTCATACGGGCTCTGTTAGGAATGGCTTCATTAGATTTGTGTACCTTTAAAGTTGTCAAAATGCCCCCTGCATTTGCGACATATCATGATTTATGTACTGCCCTCTGCATGACAATAGAAAGGGTTAAGTGTGGTTTAGGGGGAGTTTAATACTCTTGGGCATGAATTTCACATCTGCCACTGATGAACCATAAAGACCATGCACTAAACTTGCAGAATCTTACTTTCTTTTATGTAAAATGGGTCTACCCATGCTTACCTTATAGTGCTGCTATGCATGCATGGGCCAGGGTAAGCACATGGGAAACGTAATCATTAATTGTGATCCACACACATTTTCTCCTTTAATCCCCATTTGGCTCTGACACATGGGGAAACTGAGGGTCAGAGAACATAAGGCTGTCTTAGATAAGACAGCTAAGAAGTGGCAGAGAATTGATTCAAACTCAGATTTGGCAGCTTGTGCTCCTTCTAAACTGACAAGTTGACTTTGTACCTATTTCTATGGAGGAATCTCCTTTTCTTCCAAGCCTTTCTTCATGGCCAGCATAAATATTAATGTGGCTACCATCTGCCTCCATGTAAAAACACTTGGTCAAATCTATTTTAGCAAATGAAGAAAATCGCTTTTTGTTTGGTTTTGTGTATATGTGTTATGCTTTCTTTTGACTATCTAGTCCATTTTTGCTATAGAGAGTTGGTTACCTAGGGAACTAACAAACAGCACTGGTAATTTTAAAAAGTGAGATGTAAGTTCAAAGTAGTTAGAATTGTTGGCTGAATTTCAAGTAGTGACCTCTGTATTGACTAGAAAGTAACATAATTTTACTTAATATATATAAAAATGTGGGAGAGAAGTGGAAAAGTTGAGGAGAGTTAGTGAAAACATAGGAGCCTTTAATTACAGATATTATGCCTGCAGTTGAAAGCTAGATAATCAATATATTTTCTTCAGACAGTATAATTTACATGTAATTCTCATTGCTTTAGGACATGTTTTATGTATTTAAAAGGAATAAATCTCGCATGTCATGTTATAGGAAATATGTAACCACTGCTTATTTAAATTCCTTTCTGGAATCTTCCCTCTCCCAATGCTTATCTTTCTTTTTAAAGAAGTCTGAGCTTAGTTCAATGATATAAAATTCTTTCAATGTACCAACTATTATGAAAAAAAATCAAAATTTAAAAAATGAAACAAAATGACTTAAAATCTCTTTATCTGCCCCAGGAACTACAACTTATAAAGATAAGGCTAGGTCAAAGAGAGTCAATTTAAGGTGATACAGGATTTTAGGAATTAAAGGCATGACTGGGCATAATGCTTATTTGAGAAATCCGAGGCTTCTATACCAAAATGTATTAGTCAGCTCTCCCCTTGTTGGGACACAATATATCATACCCAAAATTTAAAGGAGAACGGATTTAATTTGGCTGATATTTTCAGAGTATTCAGTCCATGATCATCTGACTCCAAGGCAAAAATATAATAGCAGAAGGATACAGCACAGCAAAACTGCTCAGTTTATGGCACCCAGGAAGCAGAGTAGGGGAACAGCAACAGCAAGGAAGGAATGAAGAGCCAGATATAGACCCTATGTCACACCTGTATGACCCACCCAGGAATCCCCAGTTAAGCTTGAGTCATACAAAAAGTACCCAGGGTATTGGCTTGAAGAGCCCTGTTAAGCTTGAGTCATACAAAAAGTACCCAGGGTGTTGGTTTAAAGAGCTAGGGAGGGAGATGGAAACTAAGGATTCAGAAAGAAAAGTTTAGGTCAAGTAGACACAAAAATTATAAACACAGACCATGCATTTAATTTTTCTGCATTATCTTTTTATTATTTGTATTGACTAAATAAGTTTGACTATGGGAGACTGTCTTTAGTCATGTTTCTTAAAGTCAGAGACTGAGAATGTTGAGCCAGGGGAGCTGGGTGTTAAACAGAGCTGTGCTGAGGCTGCAGTGGAGAGCCAAGCCTGCTACTGTTGAAGTGTTTGTTTAATGGATCTGAGCAGCAAGCTAATCTGTTATGTGCTGTGAATCAGGACACCAAATGGCACGTAGAGTGAGAATGTAAGGCAGGGGAATCTTGAGATATTGGGTATGGCAATACAGATATTTTCTAGGGTATCTCTGGCCTGTGAGTGTTAGACAGGAAGTTTTTACAGGCAGCGAACCAGTATAGACTAACTTGAACTTTACAATGGTTAGGATATTATAGAATGATAAAAGGCTAGAGAGCTATTTCAGGGGAAGCATGCCCACAGTAAGCCAGTGTGGGAGGGGTGGTTGAAATATTTCACAGATCTCTTTAACCTGTTCTCCTTACCTTTGTAACACCAACATTATGTCAGGTAAGATTTACTGTCTGGCACTTTAGAACTTTTCAGTTCAACTCTTAACCTTGATGACTAAAGCCAGTGGTTTGTGACGCCATGGACTAGGAGAATAGCAGTTAGCATTATTCTGAAGAGTCTTTCTTATAGTCATAATAGATGTCCTTCTCTCGTTGGTGATAAACTACCAAAATAAAATGGCCTCTGCCTATTCCATACCAGCGTTCAGACTGAAAAAGATGAAAGGCTTTCCAGAGAAAATTTATTAGAAGGCAAAGTATTTTCATCCTGGAGGAGGCAGTGGCAGCGAAATGCATTGCATAGACTGAGCACATGTAGAAGAAGGAAAAAAAAAGTGTGCAAGGGCCAGCTATTAGAGATGTAAGAGGAGGCGAATGTCTGAGCGCCAGTGCCGGGACCAGCGAAGTCTGAGTAGTGTAGTACAGAGCCCGGGGTAGCTGTAGTGTGACTGTGTATGCACTACAGTTCACACAAGAGGAATTAAGAAGGACACGCAAACCAGAGGAGGCGGCAGTCAGACACAGACCATCATAACAGAAGGGCTTGTAGACCAGCTCTTGGTGGGAGGGAGAACTAGTGGTCAAAACGGAGGACTCAAATGGTCCATGCATACATTTACATACCTTATTTAATAGTTAAGCAGTGTCTTTCAGTATGTATGCTATATTGTTATTATGTCTTTTAAAATAAATTATTGTGTAGCTCCTGTTGTGAATACTAGTAAGTTCCTGAGTATTTCAATATAAGTGAGTTATACCAGTTCCCTAGACTAACACCTAGAGGTGATACTCTCCTCTAGTTTGTATTTACATGCTTTCTTGTTTTTCTGGCAAGAGTTAAGGAGCTTTGGGTGTTTACTCATATATTTGAGATAAAAGATCTTTGGTGTAATAGAGTTGCATATATATGTTGACAGGCTGACTATGCTTAAAAATACTCCACTTTCCAAGTGCAGAAAAGTGAAAATTTAATGATGAATTTATACAAGAAAATCATTCCGCAGACATTTGCTGAGGTATGAATATATAATATTTTTAGTAGAAACAAATAGGAATGGACTGAAGTGCTTAAATGCACATGTAAATTCTTCACACTTGAAAAATATGATCAAGGACTCTCAGGTATTCACAGAAACTCCCTTTAACGGATTTAATTTCAGACTCTGTCCTTGCAATGGATTGTATTTATTTGTTATATGGATTAGAAAAAAGCTATTTATTTGTCCCACAACAAGTATGAAGGGTGGTGTTTACTGGAGGACAGCACACTTACCAACCTGCTCTAAGTGAATTGTGGGTACTTTGGAAATCTTGAAATGCTGACTTATTAGATTTAAAAAAGCAGGCATGCATAGTTACCAAGTAAATGGTTTATAACTTAGTTATAGTTACATATGATTACCACTTGATAATGTAAGAAGCATGACACTGAGGCATAAAAATATACCTCTTTGAATAAGTTGCTAAGGAAAGAAAAATCTTCAAAGAGTGGTCTTAGTATTTGTGTCTTCAACTATTTATAAGTGATCTTGGAAATGCATAAAGTGTATTTATGTATGTGTGTATGGATTTACCTATTTTTCTTTTTGGCTATTTAATAACTATGAATTTTTTTTGCCTTTATTAATAATATTATGAGGATAGAATCTTTATAAGTTGGGAGTCAGTTGAGAAATTTCAGTTTCCTTTTTTCTGGGGGAAATATGTAGCAAAGATATTTTTAAATATTCCTCATGTATGTAAAGGGTCTTTCATGTGAAAAGAAACATGTTTCCATAAGTATTAGAAATTCTAGAGACAGATTCAGATCAGATAACTGGATTGTCATGAGCTCAGGTGTGAGTAGCCCATTCCTGACCATACAGGAGTCATATAATTTGTCCTTTGTAGCTGTCCTTGATAG
Source organism: Dolichotis patagonum (assembly GCA_004027295.1). NCBI lineage: Eukaryota > Metazoa > Chordata > Mammalia > Rodentia > Caviidae > Dolichotis > Dolichotis patagonum. The sequence continues at coordinate 88,490 of PVJX010002970.1, read as the reverse complement.
CTGCTTTTGTATTTAGTTCCTAAAGAAACAAAGTAATTCTAAGGGTACAGGAAAACCAAGATTTGACCTTGGAAGGGCCAGGTTCAGAAGTTGCACAGTTGTTAGTCAGGAGAGTATGAGCAGGGAATGTGATGTTCAGCGTGGGAGGTGAGGATTATGGAATTTTGACTGTGGTAATCACCATGTGAGGTAAATGTATGTCCAATCTCCACATCGCACACCTTGGATATACTCTCTTTGACAATTAAATTAGAAAAAAAAGAGCCATGAGGACAGGGATTGAAAAATGATCCAGGGGTCATGGTAGCAAATGCAAAAAATGTAAAAGGAGGGGCATTAGAGGTTGCCTGTGACTAAGGTCTTGAGCTTTCCTGATGGTTGTCTACTGTCTTTCTAAATACTATTCTTAAACATTTTCTGTGTATTAAACATGAGTCTTCATTTTTGTTTTACTCATTGGTACTGGATGTTTTTCAGATACCTCACAATTTCTCTTTTTCATAAATATTTAGTGAGGAACTGCTTTACATATCACTGTTATTGGTGCTAGGAGCAGATGACTTCCTTGAGAAGGTAACTTGCAACTATGGAAAGACTGGGAATTAACAACTGACCAGGGAAGACCTATACAAAAGATGTAAGGTGCTCATGAACCTCTTTTTACTAGAGAAGCTTAAACAAGAATTTCAAGGCTGAGCATTTAGTATGTGTTATAGGTTGGATGCAGTATGTCTTCCAATGGTTCATGTGCTGGAGACTTGGTCTGCAGTGTGGTGACATGGGAGGTGGCACAAGTACATAATATAAGAACCAGAACCTAGTGGAAGTAATTAGGTCAAATGGGTCTGCCTTCAGAAGGAATTAATGCTCCTTGTGTGGAGTAAGTTAGTTCTTATGAGAGTGAGTTGTCATAAAGAGTAAAACTGGTCCCTGCCCATTATTGGCTTCCATTCTCACCATATAATCACTTCTTTTCCTACCATGAAGATTTTAACCGCAAGGCCCTAAAAAGAGGCTGAATAAATGGGCCCAATTGATATTGAGCTAAACAAACTTCTTTTATTTATTTATCATACAGCCTTGGGTCTGTACTTAGTATTAGGTAAATTCATTCTTTTGTCTGTTCTTCTTTGCCTGGTCTGGGGGGAATTCAGACAAACTAATCTGAGCTCTTACTTTTATTAATCCTTTATGGATTGGCCTCAATCATTGCTTCATGTCTATATTTCTCTGCTAGCTACTCTTTATTCATGTAAAGTTGCAGGAGGGGACATTAAACTGGATTTGGCCTCTGACCACCTGCTTGTTTCCAAGTGAAAATCAGGTAATATTGTTACATGATGATATTAAATTATTGCACAACAATAAAGGAAATCACCAACAGAGCGAGAAGACAACCCACAAAATGGGAAAAAATTATAGACAGTTGTCCCACAGACAAAGGACTTCTATCTAGAACATACAAAGAAGTGAAAAAAGTCTTATCCCCCCACCCAAATTCAAAGACCCAATCCATAAATGGATATCTGAGATGAATATGCTTTTCTCAGATGAAAAATTACAAATGGCAAATAAATACATGCAAAAATATTCAACATCATTAGTCAGTCAAGATATGCAAAGTAAAACCGTATTGAGATTCCATCTCAACCCAGAAAGAATGGCTATCATCAAAAAATCAACCGATAGCAAATGCTGGAAGGGCTGTGGTGAAAAAGGAACCTTTCTCTACTGTTGGTGTGAAGGTAGACTGGTGCAACTGTGAAAATCAGTGTGGAGAGTCCTTAAAAAACTAGGAGTAGAGGTCCTATTTGAACCAGCTACTCCCTTTCTGGATATTTTCCCAGAAGAATTAAAACACCATACCACCATACCAGTGACATATGTGCACCCATGTTCCTAGCAGCAAAAAATCTTGGAAACAATCCAGGTGCCTATCAACTGAGGAAGGGATAAAATAAATGTGGTTCTTTTTTAATGTAATGAAGTACTACTCAGCCATAAAGAAGGATAAGCTTGAGACTCTTGTAGGTAAATGGTTGTAACTTGAGACCATACTCCTCAGGAAATTAATCAGACCAATATGTGTAAACATTGTATTGTCTCACTATTGTGAAAAAGTGAACAAGTAAACAGAATTAAAATGTACAATAGATACTGTGAATTGGGAAGAAATGATTTAAAAGACAAACTGTCACTGAGGAAAGAGGAAAAGAAAAAAGGTAAAAGGAAAAGATATATGCATACAAAAGATAATTAACATAGCAATACAGCTAGCTTCTCTTAGTTTCTTAAAAGGAAGTTTTGTGCTAGTATTGTTTGGACAAGATATCATGCCTAAATCTTATATGCTGAACAATAACCACAAAGACAATACCTAATGTATCAACTGTTGTAACTGTCCAACTAACCTGTTTTGAAACTAGGTTTCACTGTTATGTTTATTGTTTATTTTTCTTTCTTTCCTTAAAATATAAGTAAATAAATAAATTATTGTGTAAGTTTTTATTACTTGGTGTTATAAAATAAATCCAGCATTACTCTATGTCTGAATGGGATAATTTCATTGCTGGAGAATAGTATGTTAATCTGGAACTGGTTTAGTTTAAGACTATTCTAATATGATTATCACTAACTACCTAGAGAGAAGCCCCATATAGATAAAAATAAGTTGAGAGGATCTAATAATAGTGAAATAAAAAGTATAAAATTGGATATTTGGATGAGTTTTGAAGGTATGTATTAAATGAACTGAGTTGGTATCCAGATTACTATAGAGAATAGGTATCAGAAGTCCAAAGAATGAAAGTTTCCACTTACAGAAATACATCTGCTGGGGAAAAAACACATCTACTGAAATAGTATGTTGTTGATTTTGCACTAAATTAGGTACAAACGGGCTGCTTTGGTTTAAACTTCACTGTTCAATTAATGAATATAGTAACTGACTTGTTTGAAATTTATTTTCATTCATTTAAATCATGGCAACATCTTCTTCAGTTGTATTCATGTTTATTTTTAAATAGAAACAATCTATTCACGAGACAACTGAGACCATATAAAAGCCTGGCATTGGTCCTCTACTCCTATCGTTAGCACTGAGCCACATCACCTTATTGCTTTGCTGTTACTCTTTGGACTAATGTTTCCTTACATACTAGGTTACCATTTGGGTCATTTAAATTTTAATAAAAAATTTAAAATTTTAATTAAAAATTTATTAAAATTTTAATTTAATAAATATTAAATGACCCAAATGGTAAATAAAAATATTTGTTTTTCATTTATTACAAAAAAAGAAAATAGAAGTATATAAGGAAAGACTAATTGTAATTCCAGCAGTGCAAAATAAATGCCAATGCAAAAGAATTACTAACATTTTACTGTATATCCACAAACCTAAGGCACTGTTATCATTAATCTTGATCGTTAGCTTGACTGGATTAAGACATGCCCCATGCATGGTAAAGGACACTTCATAGTGTGTCTGGGTGCGTCATGGAGGTTAGACAATGGGGACTGGCCCCTTCCTCTCCTGCACAGTTCCCCTGTTCTGCTTTCCAGCTGCTATGAACTGAACAGTTTTGTTTGCCACACTGCACTGTGATGTGTCTTCGGCCTTAGAGCCAGCTGATTACAGACTGAATCCTATGAAATTGTGAGCAGAAATGAATCCTCCTCTAAGTTGTGGACATCACGTAGTTTGTCACAGTGATGGGAAAGTTGACCAATATCATCAAGTATAATTTATTATATACTATTTTGCTTACTACTGCTATGATATAAATTAAAAAGTTTATACACACTGAAAAACTTTTGATACAGACTTCCATCATGTATAATTTTAAAATGTATATAAAAAGGAAAATACAAGAACAATGAGTTGGTTAAAACAGTGATAAAGCATCTTCACACTCAGTTCAGCTTTTCTTTATCTCTTTCTCCCTCTCTTTCTCCCTCTCTCCATATCTCTGTCTCTCTGTCTGTCTGTCTCTCTCTGTGCTGTCTTTTCTTTCCAGTGCTGGGGATCAAACCAGCACATCCTAGGTACACTCGATAGCTGAGCTATATCCCTGGCCTTATGTCACTTTTGAGTCAAAGTTTTCAATGTCTGCATTTTCCCTCCCTCTGTGCTATCAACATCAGTAATGTGACGTTTGTTAGAAAACTCTATTAATACTTCCTAGGGTTTCATCTAAGCTTAACTATTTTCCCTTTTTCCTTCTAGCCCTGGAAATTTCAAATGCCCAGTTTTAGGTGGGCATGTGACAATTCAGATTGAGAAATTTCTGTTTCTTGGGAGCCTGGCATGATCATGCTCTCACTAGTGGGACAGGAGGAGGAGTGGTGTGTGCAACTTGCAGTTCACATCCACAAGAGAAAGTCTCTTGCCTTCTACCCTCCACTTTATCTCCGTTTTGTCCTGGGGACTCACAGGCATGCATGGTGATAGTGACCAAACATTAATATTGTAGAGTAAGATACCCTATGGATAGTGCAGCAGCTTGATATAAAGAATTTAGGATTTGGATTATTGGTGGAATACAGTTGCCTACATGCTGGGACTGTACTGTGGGTTTTAGAGGGAGGAAAAATAAATCTTCCATTTTGATAAAACACTGCTAATGTCAAAACAGGCAAATCAATATCCATATTTGTTTGTCATTTCAAATCTTCATCTTTTTATTTAATATCATATTGAAAATTACCTTTAGATATCATTAAATATTTTTAATGGCTAAGTAATGTTAAGGATTCAACTATATCATTATTTGTTTAACTAAACCTCCATCACTGACATTTATATTCTTATAATTTTTCTGTTATAATATTGGCATGAAAATTCTGTATGTATATATGTATATACATATGTGTGTCTATGTGTGTATGCAGATCATTTCCTAAAATTTAATTTCTGCATATACAATTACTTAGTCAATGGTTTCTCACATTTTTAAAGCTTTCAAAACTTATTACTAATATTACTCATTGCTACCAGTATTACTATACTAATTTATTATATCATTAGATATATATGTAAATTACAATATTAAATTTTAAAATGTACTTTCCATACCATAAATCTACAGATCTTAATTGTCCAGTTCTATGGGTTTTAATAATTATATAGTCATGTAACTTGCACTCAAAAAAAAAAGAGATAGAGAGCATTTCTATCATGCAGGCAGTTATCTTGTGTTTTTTCTCAATCACCATCCTACAGTGTAAACCATTGTTTGATTTCTTATCTTGCCCATTTGCAGAAATATATAGAATTTTATGGGTATTCTCATTTTTCTGACTCTTTTTTACTTTCTTTTTTTTCCTGGAGAGTCATTCTTGTTATGTGTCAACAGTGTTCTGCTATGAAGTTATTACATTGAAAAGTCTGTTCTCTTGTTAAGCAGGATTTGGATTATTTCCAGTTTGAAGATGTTGTAAATCTGACTTTTTATAGACGTATGTTTTTTGTTTTATTTCTCTTGGGCAAATACTCAAGAACAGGACTGCTGAGTCATATGGTAGATGTGTATTTAAACTTTATGAAGAGATATGTGATGTGGCTCTCCAAAATGTTTGTACAACTGAATGCTCCTACCAACAGTGTCTGAGAACGTGTTGGGGAACATTTGGAAATTTATCAGTCTTTTAACCCTTCTAATGGTATGGAAGTGTTAATTTGTGTTTTCCTCATGACTGGTGATATTGAGCTCCTTTGTACATCCTTAGCTATTTATGTGTATTTTGTAAAGGGTTAGCCCAATATTTTTTTCAGATTGAGTCTTTAGTTTTCATTTTTGATTTGTACAAGTTCTTTATACATTTTGGATACAAATACCTTATCAGGATAGTGTGTTGTGCATATTTTCTTTTATAAACAGAATTTTTAATTAGAATGAATAAAATAAATCAAATCTTTTCTTCTATTCTTAGCTGTTGTGTGTATATTCTAATATATTTTAGCCTGCACAAGATTATAAAGACATTCTCCTGTGTTTTATTTTTGGCATTTTACGATTCTAGTTTTCAGTATAGTTTATGATTCATTTCAAATTAATTCTGTTATTGGAGTGAGATAGAGGTCAAGGTTCATTTCTTTCCCATTTTTTGTAGAGGTCTTCTAATATCTTGGTTAAAATATCTTTCTCTTCTTTTTTTGCTAAAATGATAAGTAAAAATAATATTTTATTGTTGTTTAATGCACACATGGGCTCGACTTAGAGTTTTCTGAATTTTCATGTTCACTTAACTTTGAATTAGAGATATTGTAATAGCCAGATCAAAAAGTTAACTTCTTGACTCCTATTTTTTTCTGATAAATGTGAAATGACCTTAGAAAGATATATCTCCAGATATCTATGCCACTTAAGGTTACAAATACTCAAAATTACTGGCAACCATCAAAATATGTTATAAATTAGGATTAAGACTGACATTTGAAACTTTAAGATTATATATTTATAATGATGTTGCTCAAGTATGAAAGGGGTTAAAGGTAAAGACAAATTATACCAAATATTTAGAATAGTATAATAACATCTGTAAAATATGAGCTACGCTTGCTAATGAAATAAAAGCAAGCTATCTTATATTTAAGATGAAGGTATAAAGAAGAACAGATAATTATATTCAAGGAGATAATTTATATCAATAAGCTAAGCCAAATTACTGCATTTTCTCTTAGATTTCTATGACTTCCAAAAATAGGACACATTTACTTTATGTCAACGTCTGCAAAACTCAGAAAAGGGTAAGTCTCAGCTTCTCTGAGTTTTTCAGGGATACACCGCATGCAGATGGGATAGAACGCAACAGAGAGTAAAATATTCACCTTCATTTTGGAGAGTTAATGTCTGAGAAAAATGACTAGCTAAGCAGCTATAATAATTCCAAAAGAGAGCACATTTAGATTTTTCTAATAATACAATTCATGTAATTCTTTATGCCACGTAAATCCTTTCTGCATACTTTCAAATATTTGGCTCCCACATGCTGCTCTATAAAAGCTATAAACTGAGCTCAAATATTCCTTTCCTCTGATATTTTCCTATCAGTTAACTTCTTTTCATCACCTTAGTAATGACTTAGAATCCTAAATAATTTTTCCTCCATTTCCCCCCACTCTTTTTAAGGGTAACTATTTAAACATATTTTTTGCTTGTAGTCTATTAAATGACTTTCATGTTGTACCTTGCCACACATTAATTTATTTTCTATGTTGCAACTGAAAAATAATGCAAGACTTCAATACAAAGGCAAATAATTACCACAAGGAGACCACTGTCATAATTTCCCCCAAGGAACTCCATTCTCCTTGATGCTGTAAAATTGCTGAGCATGTTTTTCTTAAGGGATTTAACATTTGTTTTTTCAGTACTTTTATGATGCTGAAAATCTGTTTGATGTATTGAATAGATTTCTAAGTAATATCTGTCATAGCAGTCCTGTCAAAACATTCGAAATTTGTGCTCACCATTATGGAAAGTACGAAAGACTCTGTCCTTTCAAAAGTACATGTTTTGCTTTGGGAGCTAGGCAAAACAGCTGAAATTTTGGAACACCATTGGAAACAATCCTCAGAGCAACCATTTTAGTTTTTTAACTAGAAAACACAGGCCAAGGTTACAGCAACCAGTCTAGACAACATTACTTTATCTAAGACTGTCCTAATCACATCTTCTAAAAGGTTCTGTGTAATAGAGTTTTCACTTTCTTTCATTGCCTTAATAATATATCAACAGCTTAAGGAATTACAGTCCTTAACATGCAAGCCACCAAAGATCCAAGTGCTCCACTTGCTCCTTTCTAACAGAGGAGAAGGACCAATAAGCCAGCCCCAAATGGTGTAATCAAGAGTAGTGCATAATTAAAATCCATCTGCATATCTTCTGTGCCCTTTCTATATGTGAAATAGGCCCAGTACTATGTGAGTACTTAAAAGGTTCTTTCAAACATTTCAAATCCTTATTGAGACATTATCCTAGAGTGCAAAGAATAAGACAAACAAAAGTATTCATGACCAACCCCTCCCACTTGTTACATTTTTTCATAAGATGTGTAAGCGATTTATAATATTAACATAATGCCATACCACCACACTAGAAGTATTTATTGTAGCTTTAAAAATATTCTATATAGCTCAAGAGAAAAGTTAAGTTGGAAGTCGAGAAAATAACTGTCCTGTGTACACATCAAGACTACAGTCAAAAGTTCATTCTGAATTCTAACAGAGGATGTGCCCTATTCCTATGAACAAATGCTAGTTACTGAGCTTTCATATTTAGAAATTTTATTTTTTGAATTATCTTATAAATGTTATTTTGGAAAGAAAATATTATTTATTTATTTATTTATTTATTTATTTATTTTTGTGCAGGACACAAAAATTGAACTCATGACCTTATGCTTACCAAGCAGGCATTTGTGCTGCTGAGCTAAACCCCCAGCAAAAAAAATTTTAGACTAGTTTTGGATTCACAGAAAAATGGAGAAGACATAGACATCTCATGCAGTCTCTGCCCCCACTATCAGTATCCCTTACCAGAGAAGTCTTATTTTTTCTTTATGATATGGTTAACCTGTAAGCACATACTTAATGTATTTTCTTTGCTAGGAAGTAGCTTGTAAAGGGGCCTAGAGTTAGTGCTAATAATAGGCTGGAGTCATGGTGAGGTGGTGCTCCTTTTAATCCCATACTGATTACTTGGCTTAAAGACAACACATGTGTTTAGCAGGCTATTTTAGAAGACTGGTTCATCTTACACAGATCATCAACACTGTCCAGGAACACATGTTCTTGCTGTGTTGTTGTGCCTTGAGATGTTATAGGGGAGAATCTGGATTGTTGTAGAGGAGAAGTTGGCCCTGATACCCTGTGAAGTCCCTTCCAAATATTAGATTTTATGAGACTCTTATTTTTAGACTGTTGTCTGTCAACAGTAAGTGAGATTATGCAGGGTTATGATGTAAAGGCATATAAAATATTCAGTGGTCTGGAATTTTAAAAGCATTTTTGTTTAACTTTAAACACTTAAATAATTTTGCTTCCTATGTACGGAACCTGTAGAGTTTATGTGACAGCTCTACTTGCCCTCAACATTTTCCATGATGCAAAATTCTTTTGAGATTCTAAACCTAACATCTAAAGTTTAATTTCATGCTCCTGATACTACATGCAGGTTGGGATACAAATGATTGCTACTCTAAAATGCAGCAATTCTGAATTCCCACAGGCTCCTATGTGACTGGGAAATCCCATCTTCCCTTAGAGTCCTCTGTTGGTATGCCCCATAACCCCCTAGGCTTACTGTGTAGCTTGTCCTTTCTGCTATGATCATTGTTCACAAATGCAGCCAGAATTTAGCCTCTCCACTTCTTTTGAGGTCAGAAGACTTGGTGACCAAGATAATCTTCTTTCACTCCTATTACCATAAACCCCAAGGCTTTACAGAGGCTTGAGGTCTCAGCATGGTTTTACATGGACAAAAGTTGTACTTGGAGTGTTACAGGCATCTCTACAGTTTAGACACTTTGTCAAGCTAGTTTTAGCTCTTGGAAGAAAGGGGTATCTTGCCAGTCTCTTGTCCTCAGACTCTGTTTTCTGGCTCAGGATTAATCTTCTTATGAGGTGATTAAAAAAGAGATGCATCCACTGTACAGAAGCCCTCATCTCCTTCCTCAAGAGAGAAGCCAGTGTCATGGGCTTGAGAAGACAATTAGTAACTAACTTGACATGAATATCAGGGTTAGGTTGTTATTTTTTTCATGCATGGCTGGCCAAATGAAGGGACTTGCTGAGTTGATAGTTACATGGAACTCATGGTTAAAGGAAATACAGATATATTAAATTCTTTTTATTTCTTGATTCAAGATGGCACTAATTTTTAGAATCTCATTTCCACCATAATATCTTCCAATTCTATAATGCTCCCTATTTTCCAGTGATTATGATAAATTCTACCTACGGGGAAAAAAACAAGAAAGATGTTGTATCTTATTCAGTAGAATTTTGTGATTTGGATAAGGAAAATTATATATACATATACATATGTATCACATTGATCTGTAAATATTTATGTCATGCTTATGTGGTGTCATCACAGTTATGGGTCTCTGGAGACTGTGAAGAGTATGAGAAAACTTTAAATTTGATCATTTACATTTGAAAACATGAGACTAAAGTGTTCATAAAATTATTCACACTAGTTCAGAGTCAAGAGGTAACAATAATAATAATATGAAATAAATGGATTATTAAAGAAATTGCTTTCAAAGAAGTACAGTATAATGAATTTCCATGGAAATGTAGATGAAATTCACAATTATTTCAAAAGCTATGAAAATCAACATGACAAACATTTTGTATATCATTGCTTATACAAAAGGGAAAATATATTCCCCAAAGGATTTTTGTTTTCTGTTTTCTTCTTTGCTATGGCAAAATGTTGCCGACTTTCCTTATTTTTTATTTTTCTGGAGCTTTAATTGGACGACAAGGCTTTTATCAAAGGAACTAAAAATGTTTAGCTGCAGTAGTTCAAGCTGATGAAGCAAGGTCTGTGAATTCATCTTTTAAGTAGTATATTTTTTTAATGTAATTGGAAGGTACAGTTTCAAGTATGTTAGTAGTGAAAGAAAATTTAATTGCTTATTTCATTTACATTCCTGACTATTAGCCTTAAAGGATTAACTCCTTTATTTCAGAAGTGGATGCTGCTTTTTTAAAATCATGTTTTGAAACTTAAAGATTTTATTCAACTTAATGTCTGTCACTAGAAATCACAGGGAACTATTTTTTAGGTCACAGAGTAGTTTGTGCCAGGCACTTTCTGTGAATTTTTTTCATAGTTTTCACAACTTGGTGGGGAAAGCTGCTATTTGTCTTCTCATCTATCTGACTACACAGCAGTAGTTTTTTAATGTTATGTACTAACCACAATTACAACAATATAACTGACAGTGAAGTGTGTCTTGTGGATAAAGAATGAAGTCTACTTATGATTGGAGTGATCAGGAAGTGATGGGAAGGGGAGGGACTGATTCTGGAATTCACACATCACTGATGCCAGCACTCTTCTTGACCTGAGTCCCTAGGAAACTTCTGTAAGAAGATGCAGGGAAATGCTGGGAATTTGTTTGAGCTTCACAGGGTGAGCAGGCTCACTCTCTACTATATAGACAGTCAGACCCAAGGAAGAGGCCCTTTTGCATGGGCTGATGGGGTTCTCCGGCAGTGGTAAATGGAACTATTACTGTGGGTAGAGAAAGCAGCATTCGTAATCCAAGAGCTTTTCTAAAGGAATATAGATAGAGAATCACAGGATGGAACTGGGCATGTACTAATTTGGTTATTGAAAGAGTGATATGACTGTGTGCATCAGGATAATAAAACTACATGCAGCTTTTATACATTTGAGGAAAATGAAGATTTGAGAAGGCATACAGATGATCAAGACCTTGGGATTCAAACAGTTTTGTGCTAGCTCCTTCCAGGGATTTTTTAGCCATTTGCAAATATGTATGAAATGCTCTCCTTAGAGTTTGTCTCTGATACTGCACACATACCAAAAAGCCTGTATAATGTAAAGAAGCAGAATATTTCAGTCAATAATGAGGAGGTCATTCCAAATTGTACTCTGACTTTCTGTCCTTTGTTCACATTGTACCACTCACACATTCAGAGACAGAGTGCCTCTATGACTTAATTATGATGAGTATAATACTTGAAAGTAGGTGGTTATATTATGCCAGAAGAGATAATTAAATGGGGAATTGCACTGTTAGTTGGGCTTTTAGTATGTGCACTATTCTTATGAAAGATGATATTATGATTCCACTATATATTGCTCCACTATATATATATTTGATAAAAAATATTTAGAGAATCAAGATCAGAGGTCATTAAGAAATACATTAGATAAAGAAGCCATCCCAGAGAAGTCATTTAAATACTTAGGAAATTTTACAAACATAGTACAGGGCATTGACTTTCTTTATGACGAGAAGTTTTATTGTTAGAGGATTGGCAATTCTTCTTGCACTCATTGAAGTAGAAATAAATTAATCACTGAAGTGGAGAGTGAGGAGCATGGTGACAGCTTAGATTTAAACTTTCCTTCTTTTTCCTGGAGATCAAGTACAAGAAGGATGGACAAAATGCCCTCCAATTAGATTCTCAGGAAATCTAGAAAAACCTTACATTATATGCTATTGTAGCCCAAAGAAATGAGATGAGCCTTGGTTTCATGTAGGTTGGTGAGATTTTGGGGACTGAGATTAGGATGACAAATGGGGGCGTAAGGAAATGGCCCAGAAATGGGCCAGATCTTATAGATCAGAAACAGATATTCACTCCCAGAAAAACCTCTCTTTCAAGGGACAGTTCTATGAGTGGGACTGTGATAGAACACTGTGTAATTGCTAAGGTAAGTGGATAAAGAACTTGAAGAAAGCCTGTGTGGAAATCAAGAGATGACTGATTTGTTTCAGAAAATTCCATGTTCCAAGAGAACGAACAGTTTAGAAAGTAAAAGGGAGACCCTGCAGGGTCAGTTGCAGGAACTTGGAGTTGGGGGAAGCTATTCTGAACCATGTTAGTGCTAAGAGGCTAAGGAGGTGTAGGCCGTAGTGTAAACAGTCTATTATGTTAGCAATATCTGAGGGAATTCTCGAACAAAAATAACTACAAAACAAGCCATTTGTTCTCTTGTTGATAGCTAGGTGGTTTAGGAAAATCCAACCATTTTAAATATGAATGCAAAGCAGAGTAAACACAGCATCAGATACAAATGGTATTTTGTTTCATGCCTAAGTCTGAACAATTACTTTTAAAATAACATTATGCAATATATTGACTAGTGTTAATTTCTTCCTATTTTGAAATTCAGTATAGTTTTTATCCTTTTTTGCTTGTTTTTTGTTTTTAAAATTAAAAAATGAAATATGCACATTTTTTAAAGTATGCAAAAAAGTGCACTTGCAATCACCTATATAGAAGAAAAGTCAATAGAAAATGCTGCTATAAAGCAGGTGAAAATTATAATCCTAAATTTTAATGTGAATTAAAGAAAAGGAATGTATTCTCTGTAGTTTTGAATGAATACATAGAAGCAGAATTGCAAGAAGTCAGGCAGAGCTGAACAGTCAGCAGAAGGCATCAGCCAGACTGTTGGGAGAGTTGAATCAGGAACTGATATAAAGAGAAAAAAAATTAGAAGTTGAAAATAAATTACAAGAGAAATGATAAATTAGGAAACCTCATAAGAGACAGAAAAGAGAGGTGAGAAAATAAATGAAACATAAATAAAAACAGCAGAGAAAGAGGCAGAGATAGAAGAAAGACAAGACTGATATCCCATATGCCTAACTTGAGTTTCCAAAGCAAAGCATCTAAGAAATGTAAGGTAACAATTATATAAAACATAGTTTATGAAAACCCTCCTGAAAAAAGAAAATCCCAAACCACTCATTGGAAGAGTAAATTACTTTTCATGGAAGTATCACACAAAAGGTCAGTGTAGGTCATGCCAGACTAGGCTGCAAAATATTAATTTTATGTCATCTATAAGTTAAAGCAAATCAGACAGTCATTGTACTTCTCTACTGTAATAGTAAATTTCAGATGATAATAAAGAATACCTAGAAGTTACTCAAGGAAAAAAGTGGGACGCAAGACTTGGATATATAGCCAAGCTTCCTTTCAGGTGCAAAGTTTTACAAAAATTAAGGGTGTTACTGTTCAGATGAGTCTTTCTTAAATGAACTTATTGGACAATGAACTCAACTGCACTAAGGTATAATGGTAACTTCTGCAAACCAAATGGTGAACCTTAAACACATTTACAGTTCTAAGACAAAATTATAGCTAAGGAGGTCAATGTGGCATTTTAATACATGCTCTGATAATGTAAAATATAGCTATATAAGTAGTTTAGAAGAGACCTGAGATTGCTTTAAAAGTCTTTCTGTCAACATTAGTCATTGATTGGTGTCCAGAAACATGATTTTGGGAAAGTTTCTGCTACTCAGAACTAAAAACATACTTAATATGCCTAAACTTTTTACACCAACATTGTTTTATGCTAAACACCTTCTTTCCTTTAGGTGTGTGCCAACAGAGGTGCCTATGTAACAGTCTTTGGCACAGAGCCTCTAGTACGCTCCTCTGATAGGTCACATTTCATACCTGTCAGCACAACTTGCTGCTGGATGGATTAAATGCACGGCTAGAAGACTCCACCTCAACCTTGTAAACTTGTGCTCAGTTGTCCCTGGACTTTGCCCCGTGCACCTTTTGCTGATTTTGTTATATTCTTGCACCATCATAAATTATAGTCCTGAGTACAACTATACTCTATGACCTGTGAGTCATCCTTATGAATCATTAAAACTGGAAGTTGTATTGGGGATCCCCAAATACTGATTAAGGGTGGAATGAAATGACCAGAAAAACTACTCTGAAAAAAAACTAAGATATCATATAGTGACAACTTCTATCTACCCATCCATATTCTTGCCTATACATTACAGAACTATAACCAATTTATTTTGTAAATCAATGACTGTAAATGAGCTTAACTCACTTGTTATAAAATGGTCTTATAACTTGGGTTTCTCATGTAAAAGAAACTGTGTGGTACTTAATTTACTACTTAATCTACTTAACCAGTTTTAAGGTGCATCAATTTTCCTACAAATGAGCCAAATTTATCTTTCTATGTGGCAGAATAATACTCCATTGTGTGTAAATACCACATTTTCTTTATCCATTCATCTATTGATGAATGTACAGGCTGCTTCCAAGTGCAAAGTTAACAGAAAGTGAAGAGATAAACCTTTTTCAAATGGGAAGGGGATCAAGAGATGGAGGCAGGCAGAGGGAAGGTGGAGAGAGGATGAAAAATGAATTAAGACATTCTAAGTACATAAACCAACCCCACACAAGGAATCTGAATATTATGTGCTGCAAACATGTACCAATAATGAGTGGCTGAAAAAAAACCTCTTCAGATTGGGTCACTAACCAAAATATAATTATGTGCTAAATCCAAAAACTAACCTTAAATTATTTTGAAAGTGTTCAAAATGAAAACATGAACAATTGTATACAGGAAAATTAAAGTAGAAAAAAAACCAAGTTAAGATAGCATTTGAAATGTATGACATTAAAAAAATTTGACCTAAAGACATTTAGACAGACAAGTAAACTAAAAAACCATTCAGTGAAAATATAAATGCTATTGTGATGTTTAATTTTGTGTTTCAACTTGTAAACTTGATTGGGGTAAGGAATGCCTAGATGATAAAAATCTTTGGGTATGTGTCTGGAAGGGTGTTTCCAGAAGTGATTGGAGGCTGTTTTGAAGATCAGTCCTCGTTATTGTGGGTGAACATCATTTAATCTAGTAAGGGCTTAAATAGCGCAAAAAGATGGAGGACAGAAAAAGACAATCTTTTTCTTGAATGGGCCATCCATCTTGCCTTGCCTTTGAACACTGACGTTCCTGGTTCCCAGACCTTCAAATTTGAACTCGGACCAAGACTTATACCATTGGTTCCTTGGTTCTGAAGTCTTCGGGATTTGATTGGAAATCCTACTATAATACCTGGGCTTCTAACTTTCACAAGGTTATGGGGCTTCTCAGTCTCCATACTTTCATAAGACAATACCTCATAAAATATTTGTGTCTTTATATCTTTCCATATGTCTTGCTAGTTCCATCTGTCTAAAGAACTGTGGCAAATACAGTGATATAATGTTGAAGGATAAAAGAGACCATAGGCAAGAACTTCTATGTAACTATCAATTCTCTTACCTATGCATGACAGAATTATAACCAAAATTGTTGTAAATCAATAATTATAAATTAATTTAACTCACTTATTAAAAGATCATCATTTTGCATGACTAAATAAAATAGAATTATGTGCTTTATCCAAAAACTACCTTCAAATTAGATAATTGGGTGAAATTCATGATGAAGATGCAACTGTCATCATTAACTATAGAAGAAAACATCTTTATGAACAAAAAATAGAGGCAAATAATAAAAATAGAAATAAAGTAGGATAGACAACATGAATTCATCTCTAATGGTAGATTAAAAAGAAAAAAACAAGTTAACATAATTAAAAAGGTAAATCATGATATGTATCAACTCTATATTGTGATAATACATAGAGAACATTTTGTTTTCTTTGAAACATGAAATTGACTCTATTATAGTGGATCATAGTTCCAAAAATAGGACAAAGAATCATACAACATAAATGCAGTGTAGTAAACTAGACATTAATGACAAAAACATAAATTTTAAAAAACCTTTTCTAACCTTGAAAATCATTATTTTAAAGCTCTATTACAGGCTCTTGAGAAAACAGGGAAATTTAGCAAAAAATGCAGTATTTTTAGTGCAAATAGAATGTATCATAATTCATGGAATAAGTCAGGCTCAGAAGAATGTTTATATCCTTAGATACAGCACTAAAAGTAACTATAAAAATATGACTCAAAGATAGAAAAAGCAGAATAAAACAAAACAAATGGAAGTCAAAGGAAAGGATTAGTAAAGATAAAAGCAGAGTGGAAGGAGTTAGAGACTATAGTTTAAAAATAAGGGCAAAGTCTGGTGACTTGAAGCAGGACTGAGTAAATGAATAAGAAATTATACATAACCTAATAAAAAATAAAGAAAATACAAATATAAAAAATAAACTAGACAAAGAAAAAATAAAACAAAAAGAGGGAAAATAAGACATATATAGGAGAGTATTTTGTGCAATTCTATAAAAATAAATTTTAAAATGAATGAAATTTTTCCATTAGCTTTTTTGAAATATACAGTATGTTTTCACCATAAAGAAGTGAGACATGTTTGAGATAGATAGGTTTACTTTGATTTGAACATTACACAGTGTATACATGTATCTCAACATCATATAATAACTCATAAATATGCACTTTTATGTGTCAAATAAGCACATTTTAAAAGAAATAAATATAATTTTCTTACAAAGTATAATGTACATATATTACATATGTCTAATATGACAAAACTGACCCAGGAAAGAAATTCCCAACAGGCCAATTTCTAGAGGAAAACAGTGCAATAGAGAAATCTTGGCTTCCTCATTCACTGGCCTGTAGCTTTAAACCCGTCCAAATTTTGTTCTTTAAATCCAAGATCACAGGTTCCCGGCTGCTGACTTCCAGCAGGGGCGCTAAGGGAGACCCGGATGGAGGAAGCACTGGAGATGGATCTTGTTCCGGTTTGATGCTATCTGTTTGTCATCCCTGCAGCTCCACAGTGTCAGCAGGTGATGAGCCCCACTTTTCTGCTTATCACTGAGTCCTTGTCTCAGCTTCCGGAGGCCCCAAGGTCTGAGCTTTCTCGTGCAGGCCTTGCCTCTGAGATGTTAGGTTCTTACTGCTCTGCTCTTTTTACCCCTTGCAGCTCTGTCCCTAGGGATGGTGCCAGCGTTCTGCTGTTACTTGTTGTGCTGCTGCACTCCCTGCTTCTTGTTTCAGCTTTTCATTCCCTGTATAAGCCGTTCTCTATTTTAGATTCTGTCTGCTATAATATAGAGTGCATTCCCCAGGTCATCCTTTTTGTGGTACAATTTCTTCAGGGGCAAAACGGAGGTAACAATGATATTAATAGGAAGTTGATGGCAATGAGAGTAATCATACTTATTTGCCTCAGTTGTTATGAAGATTGTTTACACACACACACACACACACACACACACACAGTGTATATCTTTCCATTGCCATTTCATCTATTCTACAATACAAAGAAGTAAACCCCAAAATCAATTTTTGTGTTGTGATTATAAAACAAAGCACACAAAAGATTTTTAAAAAGTTATAATATCTTTTTATAAATAAACACAAAAAAATCTTCCCTAGAATTTTTTTTGTTTTGGTACTGAGGATCGAATTCATGACTGCACACTTGCAAGGCAAGAGCTTATGCCACTGAGCTAAATCCCCAGCAACACAAAAAATCTTAAATAAATAATTTATAAAGAGAACTTGACAGCACACAAAAGAATATTACATCATGACCAAGTCAGAAATTTCAAAATGGTCCCACATTAGGTGATCTATTAATATCATTCACAATATTAATAGATTTAATAGCTGTAATTTAATGTTGGAAGCTCTTGTGTTTGTTTGATCTGTGATATTCTTCTCCTTTCCATCTATATTTACTCTCTTGATAAGCTCAAGGTCTCTTGACTTTGAATACTATCATGGCTTGTCTTTGTATAATTCTTAGGTTACGTATGGCTTTTGCATTCTTCCAGTATTGTCAAAAATGAAGACAAATAAGTAAATTAAAAAACGCCAAAGACAGAAATTATATGTGCTTCATAGAGGTGAATATGTTTACTATTTAGCTCTTTACAGAATATATTTGACTGACCTTTGTCTACAGAATAGTGACAGTTGGAAAAGACTGGTAATTAAAAAATTAAATATAATGCACATTTAGAAAAGTGCCCCGTCCTTAATGTATTATTTTATAAATTTCATAAATTGATCATAGCTCTTTAATGAGGACCCAGATCAACAGAATATTGCTTGGTTCCCAGAAGCCACCTGTGGAAGGAGTGGTTTGGGTTTGTTCTTGCAAACATGTACCTGCATTTCCACTCCATTATAATTTTTATAGTACAGTGTTTAAATGTCTCTTGTATTCTCGATTACTTCTCTCCCTCTTATTATTTTCCTGGCTTCCAGAAAGAAAAAAAATCTTAACTTTGTCATTCTGTTGCCCAATATCTTTTAACAACTTGAAAACTTTAATAGCACAAAGAACTCAGGACTACATCAGATCAACCAACATGAAACTAACAGCATTGTGTAGGATGGTAGTGTATTTTTTCTTCCAAACAGACAGAACATAACACTGAGAAATAACATAGTACTTTACTTTAAATAGATTAGAGAGAATGATGCTTTGTGTCTTCAAGGTAGCATATACACAATCAAATGCTGAAGTTGCTATGGAAACAATTGAATGATAGGAAAAATAGTTGCATAAATTTGTATAATTCATGGATTTCTGAGAATTTTTGTCTCCAAATTTATAATACACAGAACTTCTCACCAAAGGGGCATTTTTCTTTTTGGTAAACATGTTTTTTTGTCTGCTGATACTGAAAAACTTCCATTAACTGAACTACTCTGAAGGACTTGCCTTGACTATCAAAATTGTTTTTAGGCTTAAAATTGTTAATCGTGTTTGTCTTTAAAAAAGAAAGTATACATATACATTCTTCAATTATCCAACAAATCATTAAAATTCTATGAATAATTTAAATTCTAGGCACTTTTTAGACTTAGGAATTTAACAGGAATAAGTGGTCTATGGAAAAATGAGAATGGCTTGTTTATAAAGCAGTATATTGAAAATACTAATTTTGACCCCAATGTGGACCTAAAACCAGTTTAGAAAAGATGGTATCAGTATGAGTTTTATACCTCAGATATTTTCATCCATCTTTTCAAAAGAAAAAGAAACACGGATTTGTAAATTCAACAAACATTTATTCAGTCTTCTTTGTTTTCAGTATTCTTCAAGACCCTGGGATATGGCTTAAAATTATTAGACCTTAGGGACAAAATCCATGTTCTCATGAGAGAAGATAGATAAGTGATAAATCTTTCCAGAGATCAAGCAGAGGGGTTGCTCATTTTGCTCGTGGATAGGTGAGGGCGTTCTCATCAGCAGATGACATTTGATTCGCATCCTGAATGGAACCAAGTTGGCAAAGATTTGGGGAACAACACCGAGGTAGAGAAAAGCATAGACCAAGGTTGCAGAAGGTAAAGGAGCTGCTCCCTCCCAAGAACTACGGGCTGCATTTAGCAAGCAGGACCCAAACCAAGTCCAAATTCACAGTGTTGTTGGCTGTTTGGAGCAAGACATTAAAAAAAAAAGAAAAGCTTTGTCTTTTTGTGGACTGCCTTCTGTGTAACCATGACCTTGAGACTTCAAAGTGACCTGCTCTCAGAGAGAGACATGGTTTAACAGCAGAATCCTAGCTCTGCATGCTTTTGCTTATAGATCTTTTATATTTTCCTTTGCATCTTGTTTGTCAGCCATATCTTTTTCCTCTCTCCCTCGCTTTCCTTTTCTCCCTCTCTCTGTCCTTCCTTTCCCTCATCCATGCTATCTCCCTTCCTTCACAGACATCTATGATGTGTCCAGGGCGTGTGTACGTGACAAAGTCACAGTGGAAGAAGTTTTGGGGGAACAGATTCATCAGTTGGACTTCACCAAGAACTGGTGGTCCTTATCCAAGAAATTCAAACACAGCTTGCTTCGGCCTTGGCTGAATTTCTGAGGCAGAATTTAAAAGTTCCAGATTCCCAAATTTCAAAATACAATAACCTCTTCTGTTTGTTTCACTTATTATAGCAAATGTCTCTCATTTGTGAGATCAACATTTTTGGCGTGCATGGTATGAGGTGGGTGTGTGGGGGGAAGTGTTATGCCAACAGTGAGGGGGAAACCAAACTTTGTTCTCTATGCATGCAAATAATGACTAATTCTTTTACATCAGGGTTGGCCTTTGGGATACTGGTTTTGAAAACTTAACTCATTGGTGGGAAAAAAAACAGACATGCAAATAAAGCAATAAAAATGTATAATGTGACTAGGTGCTGAGAATAGATATAAAGGTCTATCATAGTACACAGCAAATCCAGATGAGGAATATATATTTTTAGAGCATTTTTACAAGTGGGTTAGGGAGAATTTCTTATCTGTCTACCCCCTCTGGATTTTAAAATGTTCACTATAACCGTTATTCAATCAACTCCATTTGGGTATTATTGTTACTATTACTATCATTTTACTTAGCATTTTCTGAGGATCTGAGAAACTTTGTGAAGATGAATTGAGGGCTGAGAATCACTGAATCCAGATTAGCACATGAGAACTATATATAGTGTATTAATACATATTTAAGTGTGATTATATTTTAGTGCATTATGAACAATAACTGGATACCAACTTTCTATCCCTTCCACTAGGAACTAGTATAACCCTTTAGTTTTGCATTTCAAGGGAGAGGACCCTGCTCTGAGGAGCCCCTCAATTTCTCTTCTTTTGGTCTCTGTTGAGCCACACCCCATACTGATTGGCTGTGGAAAAGCTGTCTCAGTGTCTTAGGATTTTAAAGACTAATTTGAAGAAATCTGTCTCTCTGTCTCTCATTTTCAGATGTTCCCTGTCTAGCCACACTTTTAGCTGCTTTTCTTTAGTATCCTTTCAGGACACCACTGGTTACTCCAGCGTTCTGTGAATGGCCGTGCTCTTTGTATCATTTCTCTTCTTGCTCATGGGTTGTTCCTGTGTTGAGCACTAGGAGGATTTAATCAATCCTGATTTTTACATGTGCAAAGCAGACACGCAAATAATCCCTCTTTTTCGTGACTGTCGATGGGCCCTGTCCTTTTCACTGGTGCTGCTGGCAAACACTTCGTCTGACTGCAGGCGTCTGCTCACCTCCCTCCCTCCCTCCCTGTTCTCCTTCAGATTTGCTGTTTCGGGTTTGTTATGCACCAGATTTGCTGTTTCCTAGCTCCTGAAACTCCCAATTGCCTCTTGTCTTAGGGCTTTCTTTATGCTGTCCCTTTTGCCTGGAAAGTTTTTTTTTTTCTTTTTTCCTGCTGTGATTAACCCTTTCCTCTACCCCAGCACCCTTCACTAAGTGTGCCAGTGGAATTTATCTTCTTTCTCAGATCTCTGTGAGGTTCTTTGGCTGCAGAAATAATGTCTTTGATCATGTAGTCCACACTGGGCTTGTCATGATGTATTCTCTGCAGTAGTCAAGGTGATATAACAAATACGTGCCCAAGTTTCAGTAGTCTCATGCCAAGTTTCTTTCTTTCTCACCTTATGTTTTAAAGACTGATGTAGCAAAAAACACAAAATTGGATAACTTAAAACATGAATAGGTCTATCCGTTAGAAATTTAGAATTTGTGTGACAGAATGGCCACATAGTATTTGATGGTGCCAGAGGAGTATCCTTTTTGATTCTTCCAGCTTCTAGTATTTATCTGTAACTCTAGGGTTTCCTCAGTTTGTAGATTCATTACTCTGGTCACACAGTTCCCTCCTCCATGTGTGTCTTCACAACCTCTTCACGTGTGCATGTTTGTCTCTGTATCAATGTTTCTCCTTTTTCTAAGGATGCTGGTCATCTTACTAGAAGGGCCACACTTGCGTTAGCCTTGTAAAAACCTATTTCCAAATAAGGTCATGTTCTGAGGTCCTAGACGTTACAACTTCAACAAAGCTGCTTTGAGCGTCACAATTCAACTCATAACACTCATATAACATGGAGATTTTTGGTCAGTGGGCAGCTTTCCCACTTATGATGCTGCAGGAGCAAGAATTCTCTCACCATGCAGCTCTACTTTTCCCTTAGACTTTGACATCATCTGTATCCAACTGATGACAACAGGAAGAGAGTGTAGAAGACACATTACCTGATCACTGTGTTGCCCCAGAGGTGTTATACATCCTTCTGTTCTCAAATTAGACAGGACTTATCTCCTGGTTTTTTTGTAGGTGCAAAGGGAGAATAGGAAATGCAGTTTCTTCTAGGAAGTGCATCTTAAACTATGGTGAAGGACTCGTATTTTGCTTTACAATCTATCATAGACTCATATTTGTAAAAAATGTGAATAAAATTTGTTATACTTCAGAATAATCCAAATCATACAAAATACTAGCTTCATTTTAAAAAATGAGGTTTAACAGGCATGAAATCACTTCCTCAAAATTTTGTAAGATTCTATACCCTGAGATTTTCTATTTCCATAATCAGTCTCGTCATGAGCCACAGACTAGTGGTTTGTAGGCAGGCACTGGTCCATGGCCCATATTTCAAGTAGCCCAGCCTTATACTGTGGACAGCAACGTTATAGACGGCTATCTGTGCTTCGCTGTAATAGTCATGCTACTTACCTCCCCTCAGACTATGGTATATGTTTTTGACATACAACTTTTCTGCTTAATCACTAAACGTCAAACCTGGAAAGGGTAGGGACTACATTTGTCTTGTTTAGAGGCTTATCCTCAGCACTTATTCAAGTGGACAGCATGGTGTTTGAAGTTAATAAATACATGTTAAAATTCTGCTTCTGGTCTGCACCTGGAACAATCCCTAAGAAAACTTGTTTACATAAAATGTGTGACCTTAACAAATTTAACAGAATCTCTATTGTGTTCTTCTATTGAATGTTTTCCTTCTGTCTTGTGTAGCACACACGCATACTGTAAGTCTCTGTAATTCAGAAAAGAGGGTTTTCCCTGGAACAATGAGCTTAGTGAAATGACAAACAGGTGGTCAGTCTGGGCAGCTGGCCTTAATTACAGCAAGAGGAGTGGTAGCAGTGGTCTAAATTTTTACTACACGCAGGGAGAATAATTTTGCATGCAAAATAAAAATATTTTGCTGAAGAAGTAAATACTGAAAAATATAGAGAATGTCAAGTTAGTGGTCATGACCAATGATATCTCTTCCAGAAGACAGGAAAAGAAAAAATTGTAGACAGTGGTGCTGAAAATACACACTTACTGAACGGGATATTGCTGAATTTCAAGACGATAAATTTAATGAGTATTAACTGCCAAATTCAGAAATGACCACATTAATAAAGTAATAATGTAATACAAGATTTGAGCTGGATTATTTGTAATATTTTTTCCAGCAGCTAAAATTATGACTTTTTAAAAGAAAGGACTTGTGTGGATTTCCTCCCTAATTTTGTCTTTCATAAGAGACTGTTTGTTATATATATGAAAAAAAGCATATACTTAAAAAGTATAGATTATAAAAATAGCTAACATTCATTCAGAGGTCACTTATGTTAGATTTGTTTACTGTCCACAAAACCTGTACAGAGTAGATTCTGTTGTATTTTCTATTCTATAGGAGGAAGAAGTGAATATGTATGAAGGTTAAGTAATTTGCCAGGGGTTCCCGAATGTATAAGTGGAGTAATATGTACCCAACTGCTAATAATTTCTTATTTTAATGCTAAAATAAATCATTCCAAGATTAATCCTCCTTCAAGGAGAAATTACCAAAGATGTCTTCTAGTTTTAGAAAGAATGACATCTTTTGTAAGCATGCTTGCTTTTTCCCCTGAAATTCTTTGTGTTATGCTATATTGTGTTGTATTGTCCTACACTGTGTTACGTGTTTTTGATGACAAAGAATTTCCTACCTGGTAACTGGGATAACTGATAGGGGGTCACAGGATTTTCAGAACTATCATAATTCATAATCAGAGGAATATGAGCATTTATAGGAATTTAGATTAATTCTATTTAGGATTTCATAGCCAACCCACTGCTTTCATATATTACCCTTACGAGAAACTTGGGCTATGGAGAAAAATGTTGAACTCTGGTGACAATAGAACAGAAAATAATGTGTTAGAAATGTTTACTGAAGATGAAATGAAAGTTATTGCTGCAAGAAAGAAAATAATGGCAGGGCCTGGGGATTTAGCTCAGCGGCACAAGTGCCTGCCTGGCATGTGTAAGGTCATGAATTTGATTCCCAGAACCAAAAAAAAAAAAAAAAAAAAGCAACTTTCAGTGACTCAGTTTCTTGTCAGCAGCTAAATGTGTTTCAAATCTGCAGGTTTCTCTTATGCATTGCTCAACTTTCCTGTTTAGCAATCTCATTGACTTACTATGGGATGGCCTTTAAAATGAAACTCAGCTCGGGCTTGAGTGTTCCTTCCCTTCCTGTGTATTCCTGGCCTTGTGACAGATGTGAGCCGCTCTGGATGACAGGTGTTCTGAGGCCACTGGGAAGGGAGCTGTGCAGCTGCAAAGCACCTTGCTTGGCCTGTTGTCCAGGACACAGTAAACTGTGGTTCATTGTGCTATGTACTCTCAAAGCACTACACATAATGTACTCTGGATGCACCAAGGAGGAAATTAGGTGTGTTTATATGGAAGAGAGAAGAGGAAAATGAGCTGTTTTTGCTCCCCTTTAAAATTATTTTCATTGCAATTCTTGCAACTAATAATTGAGTCAGGTAATAGAATACTGGTGAGATCCCCAGGTCCTCTCTTATGCCTCTTCCAGTAAATAATCCCTGATATCCCCCAAAGGTAACCACTTCCCTGGAAATTGTGCCCATTATGTCATCCTTGTACTTTTATGACTCAAATATATTTCCCTAAGGACTGGGTTCTATTTTTGCCTATTTTATTACTTTATAGAAATGTATATGCTTTTGAGTCTACCATCTTTCTCTTAAGAGTTTGTCTGCCCCTTAGTTTTCAAAGGACCAGACCAATAGCTTCATGAGACAGAGCTATTTGTTTGTCACTGTACCACCCAGAGCTTGTATCAATTCTTGAAACTTAATAAGCACTGAATAAATATTTGCTGAATGAGTAAATAAATAAATGATTGACATTATGGCATAGTATGATAACATAAGGACTGTGGCATTGACAATTCTAGGATTGTTTCCTTTTGGGGAATGCTTACCTCCCTAGATACGTGGTCTTGGTGAAGTTACCTACTCCTGAGGGTTAGTGTCCCTTGCTGTGAAAGTAGGGAAAAATATTAAGTGAGGTACAATATGTCAAAATACAAAAACATCCATGAATATAGTTTATGGTATTTTCAGATATATAATTTATGGAGATTTATTTAATAATCATCTTTTAACATCCTATTTTCCCCAAAGTTATTGAGACATACTTAACAAATAAAAGTTATAAATATATATATATATATATTTACAATGCACAGTATGATGTATATATTTTATATATATACACATATTGTAAAAAATTACCACAATCAAACCATTTTATATATCTATCACCTCAACACCTCACATATTTACTAGTTTATTGTGTGATGAAAACATTGGCAAGCCACTCTCTTAGCAAATTGTAAATGTGCAGTGTAATGTAATTAGCTGTACTCACTATGAGGTACATTAGATTCCCAGATGTTATTTCTCCTGTGTAACAAACTTTGCGCTATTCAACAGTACATCTCCACTTCACCCACATTATACTCTGTTCCTGTGAGTTCAACGTTTTAAAATTCCACATGTATGTGAGATCATGCAGTATTTTTCTTTCTGTGTCTTGTTTGTTTCAATTAGCATAATGTCCTCCAGATTCATCTATGTTGTTTAAAATAACATGTATAGAAGGAATATATACAGAAAAGGCTATGTCTGAAGATACAGAAAGGCCCATTATATAACAATCATCCATTTTCATTAGTGAAAACCTGGAAGTTTTCCTCTAAGATCAATGAGATAAAGTAAAGATGCTCTTACTATTTCCATTCCATGTAGTATTTTAGGTCCTAGCCAGGGATAAATTCTCGACAGGAAATGAAACAAAAAAGTCATCCAAACTGGAGGCCCCAGGATGGAAGACTGGAGACATCTAGCACTCACCTTTTGCACAAAGAAGAACTGAAGTAACCAGTACATAGCTTCATCTTGAGGTGAGGGACCAACTGTGGGAGAACACTGGAAATTAGCAAGAGTAAGAACTTCATGAAACACAGATAAGTGAAAAAGAACAGAGATCTCAGAAAGAAACTAAAGCATCTACAGCCAATTGATCACAATGAAGATGACAAAAACGGGCACTGGGTAAAGCACAGCTTCATTGTGACAGCACTGGAAAGCTGGATATCCACACACAGAAGACTGACCCTCGATTCCTGTCTCTCATCCTGTACAAAAACCATACGAAGACGAATCCAAGACCTAAGTTTTAAGACTTGAGACTCTGCAACTACTACAGGAAAATATTTCAAGATGTTGGTACAGGCAATGATTCTCTGAATAGGACTCTAAAAACATAGGGAACAAAACAAAGACTAACCAGATTGCATCAAACTGAAAAGTCTTGGCACAGCAAAGGAAATGATCAACAGGGTAAAGAGACAGCCTACAGGATCTTCCAGCTTCTCTGACTGAAGGTTAATATCCAGAACTACATATTGGGAGCTAAGAAATTTCATAACAACAGCAAAGAAGAAAGAAAGAAAACCAGGCGATCCAATCAGAATGGGCAAATGACCTCAACATACATTTCTCAAAAGAAGTTTAAAAATAGCCAAAAAATACATTTAAAAAGCTTGTTATTAGCCACCAGGAAAATGCAAATAAAAACTATGATGAGAATTCATATTACCCCATAGAATCACTATTATCAAAACAACAACAGCAACAACAACAAAGTAACAAATGAGCACCAAATACACATTGTGGGTGAGGAAGTAAATTAATACAACCATTGAGCACAGTATGGAGGCTTCTCAAATCCTAAAAGTAGATCTACCCTAAGTGTATCTATCCCCTTTCTTGTACAGACCCAGGAAATGAAATCAGTGTACCAAAGAGATACCTGCCTGCCTGTGTTTATTGTGGTATTATTCAGAATAACTAAACTATGCAATCAGTCTAGGCGCCTATTAGCAGATGACTGGATAAAGAAATGGGCTATATACACAATGCAGTATTAGTCATAAAGAAGATTTAAATCTTATCATTATTGGGAAATGGATGAAATTGGAGTACAGGAAATGAAATAAACCACAAACAGAAAGACAAGTACCACATGCTGTCTTTCACATGTGGAAACTAAAAAAATCAACCTGAATCTAGAATGGAAATTACTAGAGCCAGGCATGTAATTCCAGTACTCAGAAGGCTAAGGAAGGAGGACTGCTTGAGTTCAAGACCAGCCTAGGTTGCATGGTGTATTCAAGGCTAACCTTGACTACATATTGAGATCCTGTCTCAAAAAACTGAAAAAAAGAAAGAAAGAAAAATGGAAATTACTAGAGATTGGGAAGGTTGTAGAGGTGGGGGTGAGGCTGCAGGCAGAAAAAAGAAGACTGGACTTGATCTGTAAATGCTATATGTAAATATGAAAATGTCACATGAAATGAGCTAATATGTACAATTAATTTGTGTTAGTAAAATTTGTAATATATAATAAAAAATAAATAAAAGGCATTCAAATTGGAAAGGAAGAAATTACATTGTCTCCATTTGCAGATGTCATTGTCTTATATATAGTATATATGTAGTAAACCCCCACAGATACCATGAAAAACTACTAGAATAAATCAATCCAGCAAAATTACATGATACAAAATCAACACAAAACAGTAGCATTTATATACACTAACACTGAATAAAAAATTCCATTTATGAAGCATCAAAAATACTTAACAACAAATGTAACCAAGAAGGTAAACAATCTGTACTTCAAATACACTAGAACATTGAGGAAAAAATTGACAAAAACACAGCTGGAAAATATCTCATGTTAGTGAATTGGAAGAATTAATATTGTTAAGAATATATATTACCCAGAGAGATTTAGAGATTGAGTTTATCAAAATTACAATGGTATTTTTCATGAAAAATTATCCGAAAATATATATGGAGCTACAAAAGATCCTGAAGAGCATGCTAGACTTGTGCATGGGCGACATGGTTCCTCTGAGATATTTCAGTCACTAATGGAGATTTAGCCTGAAGCAGAGGGAGAGTTTGCTTTTTTCCCTCCTGTTTATGATCTCTTTCCATTACTTTACAATTGCTTTCCTAAGTAGATGGAAATCTCAGTCTGCAGGAATAGTAACCTACTATGCAATGGACAATATGTAAAGGGTGAGAACTAGGTTTAAGGCCAAACAAATCTAGGTGGGCTTTGGCATCAGCAAAATGTGGGTTGAAATTAGAGCCAACTTTAAAATTGTCTTTCAAAAGTTGGAGTCTCTGTCTACATTAGGCTTGAATCTGGATTGCCTTTGGGGATTGGCTAGTGAAAGAGTAGCAAATGTAATGCAAGGAGACGTTTGACAAATGCATCTACATTAGGATTTGCCTCTTGGGGCTCATGAAACTGTGAGAATACTATATGATTTGACTTAGGCTCAGAAAGTCACGCGGATAAGAATCCAGCTTCCCTGGCTACCCCAGCTAACCCAATAGCAGTCTCAGAAGGTGACCCAACAGCTGACTATAAACACAGGAGTGAGGTCCAGCTGAATTCAGTTGAGTCCAGTTCAAGTTTCTAAACTATAGCTTCGTAAGCTAACTATGTGGTTTTTTAAAAAAGACACTAAGTTTTGGAGTAGTTTGTTTTGCAACAAAAGTAACTGATAAATAGTCTCAACTCTACTACTGATTAGCTATATGACTTTGTGCAAATGATTTACTGCCTAATCAACACTTTCTTTGTGACGTGGGGATGACAATAATGCTGACATCATGGGACAGTTGAGAAGGTTCAGTGAAATATTGCATGTAGAACAGAGCTACAGCACTGGGCACGTGGTGAGTGCTCCATAAACTGTAGCTGTTATGATGACTTCAGCCCCTCTTAGCCTAGGCTCTAATTGTTGACCTCTCTATATGAAAA
The DNA here is from genome assembly GCA_004027295.1 of Dolichotis patagonum. Lineage (NCBI taxonomy): Eukaryota > Metazoa > Chordata > Mammalia > Rodentia > Caviidae > Dolichotis > Dolichotis patagonum. Next base: position 59,023 of record PVJX010002970.1, on the reverse strand, counting down.
CACAATGAGGAGGCTGTTAGAGAACTGGGCACAGATAGACACAAATGTTTGATTAAGAAACTGTCCTAACCTTCTTGGTGGCATGAGGCAAAGGAAGAGGGCAGATACTTTTTAAGTTAAAATTGCAAAAGTGCATTTTTTTTTGTTTTTGGAATAAATCTATCCTAACTGCAGGGCTAAATCTCTGAAATAGTGTTTGGCAAGGTATGGCTTGAATAACAATTGTGATTCACATTCGACGTACATTTGTATTAGAGACACTGTGGATAAGATTATGTCAAAAAGTACAGGATAATAAATTGCTGCAACTCATCAGTTCACATAAACTAGATGTGTACTGCCATATTCCAGATGCTTGATGGCAGTTCTTTAATATAACAAGTTGCCAATTCCTCTGTCTAGAGAACGATTGACAGATTGTAATGCAATCTGTTGATATTCTTTGACAGGGATTCTCAGTCATTTCCACCATGGCTAAGGAGCCAGAAACCTAACCACAAAGGCTTTGCTCTGGGAACTATGTGTCACTGTTGGCTTCTCTGGCATTTCCAAGTTGTATTAGAACATATAAACTAATAGCAAAAAGGTAGGAATTTAGGAGATTCAAATAAATAAGCAGTACTAGCTAAGTGTATTTCACAGAGGAGCCAACAATAAAATTACAGCGTGTGTTTTGTAGAACATGATGTCATCACAAGAGACAAAGAAAATCTGACAAAAATGAATTATAGGATGGTTAAAAGACCCTAAAATCTCTAATTTCTTGAAGCTTGTATCTTTAAATCTTTAGACAGAGATGAGTGTGGACATAGCTAACCTCACCATTGAAATACAGAAGGAAGATTACAAAGGGATTAATAAGCTCATAGATCATAATACTGTGGATCTCTGTTAGTTAATGCAATGTTCCCTTTAGTTGATATTTAAATGTTATTTTATTTAACTAAATTATAGAAATAGTACATGATCACTGGCAGTGATTGAAATCTGGAGTCAGTCTGTCTGTGCTGAAATTCTTCATAGCTGTGGGATTTGGGACAAGGCATTTTGCATCTTTATGTATGTAACAGGGATAATATTAGGACCTCCCTCTTATGCTTGTTTGGATGATGAAATGAGATGACTTTTGGAAAGTGTTTGGAACAGTGATTGGCAGATAGTAAGGACTCTATAAATATTAGCTGTTGGAGAAAATTTGGAAAAGGTAGAGAGAAGAATAAACTTAAAAACTGTATTACCCAGGAAGCAATTATCATTCGTATTTTGATGTGTTTCCTTTTGGAGTTGGTGTTTTTTAAAAAGGGTATTTATGAATTCAGACTCTAAGAGGTTAGCATCCCTCATACTTAGGAAATTTTCTTTAGGGAGAAAATAGAAAATAAGACCAGTTAGTGCAAATGAAAATAACTTATGTACTGTAGTAGGCAGAGATTTAAAAGAATAAAAATTCAGAAGCAGCATTGGGATTAAAGAATACTTTTAATAAATGTATCAGAAAGATGGTTTTGAATATCTATCATATTGTAAACTTTGAATAAAATTTGAATTTGATAATAGCCAGTGTGAGTGAGGGTATGGGGAAAAGGATAAATGTAAACACTGCTTTTGAAGGTGAAAACTGGTATAATTCTTTGGAAGAGCTGCAAAGCAATGCTATTTTCTTCTGTATATTTTTAATATACCAACCTGTCTTAGTTACTTTCTACTCGTCGCTGAGACAAAATACCTGATGCCCAAAGTTGAGAAAGGAAAGGTTTATTTCCTACAGTTTTTGGAGGTTTCAGTCCATACTCAGTTTGCGCCAAGGCAGGGTGGCATGACGGGGCCGCAGTTCATGGCAGCTGCAAACAGCAAGCGGAAACCAGCAAGAGAGCCACACCTTCTGCCTGCCATTACATCACATCCTGGCTCCACCCCTAGGCTGGTGTAGCACTCACACCCCCAATCCAAGCACTAGACAATGAACCAATCACAAATGCACACTGCAAATACATGAGGCCTGGGCCACCAACATAAACCATGACATTCCACCCCTGGCCCAAAGACTCATGTACAACCTTTATACAAAAGACATTTAGTCCATCTCCAAGAGTTGCCAAAGTCCTAATATTTTCAACGTTGCTGAGAAGTCCAAGTCCCAAGTCTCCTCCAATATCTATGGCAAACTCTTAACTGTAACCCCCTGTACAAGTGAAACAAGGTTAAACATTTCTGAAATGCAAAGGCACAAAATAAATATTACCATTCCAAAAGTTACAAACGGGGGAATATAAAGCATTGAGAACAAAGCAAGTCCAACATCCAGCAGGGAGAACATTAAGTCCTAGAGTTCCATGCTCAGCATTTGAAGCAATCTGGTTGAAAGCTCCAAAAGGCTTGGGTGATTCTACCCCCATGGCACCTCCAGGGATTTCAGCTTCTGCAGCTTTTGTCTTAAACCTTCTCTACTCAGTTTTTGCAGCTTTCCTTGGATGATCCACGTTCTTGGCTTTTCCAAACTTCTGGGGTCTCCACTGCACCTTTGGCTTCACACTTACATCTTTACATATTGCCCTCTCAAGGGCACACTGCTTGGCCTCCCAGGCCCTTTGCAATCGAGGTGGAAGCCATCTTGCCCTCAGAATTTGTGCATTTTCCTTGCACCTAAAATTATCACCATGTGGATGCCGCCAAGGTTTGCTGCCAGCTGGAGCAGTAGCCAGGCTTTTCTCTCTCTTGGCTGTTCGGGTCAAATGCCTGGATTGCTGGGCTCTGTTTACCTGATTGTGAAGAAAAGCTTTTCTATGTTGCCATCATTCTGGAACCTCATGTGGCTGCCGCCATTCTGGAACCTCATGTGGCCTCCCGTGCCATTCTGAAGCATGGTGCTCTGAAGCTTTCTCATCTGAGAAAATTCTTTTCCAGTTTTGGGGCTGCAAAGGGTGGAGACCCACTGCTTCCTGGGATGCCTGGTGGCCATCTTTCTTATCTCTCTGTTTCTTCTCAGCAATCAAAGTCTCAGCACTATCTTTACAATCCACAGCTTTACTGGAGTTTTCCTTCTGGCCAAACTCACAGTGTTTTCAGTTATCCTGCTGGGTGCTTTGCTCTTGATTTGCAACATAGATCTGGCTAAAAGCCCCCAACAATAGCCATGCCACAGCCTCAACATTTGACTGCCTTGAAATTCCCTTTGCCAGATTAATCAGTCCATTACCCTTAATCTCAGTCTCAGGCAAAGTCTCTGGGCATGAGCAAAATGCAGACAAACTTTCTGCCAAGCCATAACACACATCATGGGGAGTCCAACAACCAATGCAGTCCTTCTTCCCAGCAGAAGCCTCCCAAGCCTGGTCTTTACCATCAGGCTTTTCTATCAGCCTTCTGGTCTCCTGAACTCTGACCAGAATCTCCTCTACAGAACAGCCTAAGCTGCTCCAGCTCTATGCATTCAGGCAACAAGTCCAAACCTTTCCAAACTCTGCTCACAAGCCATTTACAAAGCCTCTTGAAAAACATGGTCAGGTATAGTCACAGCAATGACCCCACTCTCGGTACCAAATTCTGTCTTAGTTACTTTCTACTCATCGCTGAAACAAAATACCTGATGCTCAAAGTTGGGAAAGGAAAGGGTTATTTCTTACAGTTTTTGGAGGTTTCAGTCCATACTCAGTTGGCTCCAAGGCAGGGTGGCATGGTGGGGCTGCAGTTCATGGCAGCTGCAAACAGCAAGCAGAAACCGGCAAGAGAGAGAGACACACCTCCTTTCTGCCATTACATCACATCCTGGCTCCACCCCTAGGCTGGTGTAGCACTCACATCCCCAATCCAAGCACTAGACAATGAACCAGTCACAAATGCACAATGCAAATACATGAGGCCTGGGGGCCACCAACATAAACCATGACACAACCCTTAACCCAGACATAGCATGCTTGAATCTTTTAAAGGAGGGCATGACCAAAAATGGTCATAACAACATTCTTAGAAATAGGAAAAGATTAGAAAAACCTGAGTCTCTATTAAAGAGAGGGTGGTAATCTAAATAATGGTAGTATCATACTGAGTAATATTACTCAGGCAATAAAAATAGTGAAATACATCTGTATATGATGACTTCATAAGTATATTTTCATATATTAAGGGACAAAGAGTGAGTGCAAAATGATCCATGTACTATGTAGCATTTATATTAAAAAGAAAAACAAATTATAAACTTCTATGTGTGATCAGTATGAAATTGAATAGAAAACAAACCTGAAAAAATGTGTACTAACCAACAGTGCTTGCGTCTAAATCAAGAAGGTGTGGAGGAGGGGAATAAGGACTCAAAGAGGGCTTCATTTATCTTTATCATTGTGATTATTTATAAGGAAAAGACAATAATATATTTTTAAAATGTTTAGTTGAATAGATTGAAATGTTATAAAAACTGGGGTGCAAGTTTATAGCATTTTTTTAGGAGAAATATTTTCATAGAAGTGCCTGGTTTTGTAAAACATTTGGAAGAAACATACTCACTGTGTTTGGTAAATCTTTTATGAATGAAGAGAAAAACATCTGACTATAAGATAGTTTTTATTGTCCTGATTCAGGAGTTCTACTCTGTTTCCATAGAGAAGCTATTGTAGTGCCATTACAAAGATTAGAATTGGTAGTGTAGGAATGATTTCCAAGCTTTTAATAACAGTTAATGGAGATGGAGCATTTTGTGATTTTTTTCCTTAGGAAGTTAGTATAAGGGTGTTGAGAACTTTTTAACAAGGCTCTCACCTTGCTTATCTGCTTTGCTAATTTCTTTAAGAGTTTTTAGGGGCTGGGGATTTAGCTCAGTGGCATAAGCACCTGCCTTGCAAGCGCAAGGTCATGAGTTCAATCCCTGGTACTGATTAAAAAAAAAAAAGTTTTTAAGACTACACTAGACCAGTGGATCTCAAAGCGTAGCTCTCCAAAACAGTATCTGAATTACCTGGACTCAGGTTAGAAATTTAAATTCTCCTCTGCACCTTAGTGAACTCTGCAGGAAGGATCCATTCATTATATTGCTGGACCCTACCATGGGCCTTAGGGTGCTATGGTTATTTATAGAATGACAAGGTTGGAAGATGAAGGAGTAATGGTTGCAACAGGAGAGGACTCAGTAGCTTATAGAGGTCAATACAGAGAAATAACTTAGCACTTCCTATTTTAGGAGGGTAAGTAACAAGCAGACCAATAAGATATCTATTCTTTTGAAATGCATAGTCTGTATGGAAGGAGAAAACAAATATATGTGAGGTTTTTAGAGGCTCACTAAGTGCTGATTTTCTTTTTTCTTATACAGAGCACAGAAAAATTGGAGTTTTCTGATGGGCTGAGTCCTAATGGCTCCTTCTTTGACCTAGTTAATGAATTATAGATTTTTAGATTATTATGTATTTCTTCTAGGAAGCCAATAAAGGTTAAATAAAATTATCATGATCTTTTAAAATACCAATCTCACTATGTCATTTTCCTGCTTAATGTTTTCTGGAGCTGTGTGCTTACTTCCACAGTGATTTTGAGCATTAGCATTTAAAGATTAAAAACTTTCACTCAATTATTCATTTGCTCATTTACTTTTTTCACAGATATATATTGAGCATTTACCATATGCCAGGCAAATAATATTTTTTCTAAATGTGAATAATAGCCCTCAAAGTGCCGAATTTTAAAAATGTAAATGATATGTAATAAAATCCTCCTTTGCCTCAAGTGAAATCACTCACTCATATAATCAGTCTTATTATGTATTGAAGATATGGTGATTATTTAATAAATTTCAATAACAAGGTCAAATGGGATAGCTGATGCTTGCAGAGTTGGTTTCCTGTGTCAAAGGATCTGGTTTTGCTATCTACAAAGATCAAATAAGTGGAGACTTCCCAGATACCTACTTCATTTTGTGTTGAGTGCACACAACCAGACCTGGTCAATAAAACTGAATTTTAAGAGACAAGATGATTTCAAAGACAGAAAGAAGACTTGAGAGAATGAACTCTCTGTCATGTGGAAGGGCATTATTATACTAGGCCACAGGGGACTGGGATGGCAGGCAAGGAGGACCAACAATATCAGTCTTGGAAATGAACAAGGAGTCCTCTGGAAGTGGTATGGAGGACACTTGCTAAATGGTTAGCCTTTGGGAAAATGTCCTCAATAAAATGTCTTTCATGTTGAAACCTGCAGATTCAGAGTGAGATGGGGTGAACAGATCAAAGTGAGTCTCCTGTGAGCTCAGATTATAGCATTTGAAATTGTAACCTACAGCCAGCACCTGAAAATCTGACCTTAGGTTTTACTAGTAATAAAAAATTCAACTATTTTATTTTTTCAAGGACTAGGGATTGAACCTAATACCCATGAGTTATGTCCCCAGCCTTTTTAAAATTTTTATTTTGAGACAAGGTCTTGCTAAATTGACCAAGTTGAACTTGAATTTGCATTCTTCACAAGTTTGCAGAAGTTCTGCAATCTTTGCAGACTAATTGCCTCTTAGTCTTCCAGAGTACTGAGATTACAGGTGGGTGCCACCATAACCTTCATCAACATTTTTTGAGGTGGGCAGGTGAGTCAGAATCCCAGATTTTCCTTTTCCAGTCTGTGATCTCCTACACTATGAGGTCTGTGTCCAGTTCGGCTTGGCATCCTGGGGCTCAGTCCAGAGCCAGTTCAATGAGGGTTACCAAAATTTGTTGATGTCTGTACCTCTTTTTTCTTTCTTGCACTTTAGACGTAGGCACCTCCTGAGTGAACTCTTTTGTTACTTGGAAAGACCAATGCTACTTGGAAAAAAAGCACTAGTTTTTGCAGATATTTTTACCTTATTATCACACCTTCACAGTTTTAGTAACAATACCTGACTTCACTGCAATGAAATTTTAAAAAATCGTGACAGGTTTCTAAAAACGCAGCAGCATCTGATTTATTTATTTGAGTCATCAAAGATTTCTTTTTAAAAACTTTTGTTAAAAACTGTATAATTCCAGACTAGTTCATACAATCTCCCTCACCCATTGTCTTGGTCCAGTTGGGCTCCCATAAAAAAATACCATGAACTAGGTGGCTTGTAAATAACAGAACACTATTTCTCACAGTCTGGGAGGTTGGAAATCCAAAATCAAGCTGTCAAAAGTTTCAGAATTTGGTAAGAACTTGCTCTCTGTCTCTTAAATGGAACCTCCTCATTGTGTCTTCACATAGTGGAAGAAATAATCAATCCTCAGGCCTTTATGAGGCATCAAATCCCATTCTGGGGGTTCCTTATGACCTAATCACCTCCCCATTTCCCAATATCATAACATTGGGTTTCAACATATGAATTTTATTGGGAACATAATCAGATCATGGCAAACCTCTCCCCAAACATTCTGTGTCTGGGAAGTAGAATGAAAGGAGAAAATATTAAAGACTAAATATTTTCAGAATTGCACAATAAGACACAAAGGCACATAAAGAAAATATCAAACACAAGTGAGACCCCCCGCCTCTATCATTTAGTGTTAACATGAGGAAGCTGTTCTATGGAAGTACTTGAGTTAATTAATTAGAAAGATTGTCTTTGTCTGTTCCAATCCCAGCTCCCCAACTTTTCTATGTTCTTCTCCCTGTGAGAGACCACACCAATAACACATGAGGCTACAGAAAGAGCTTACACTTCCTATAACACACCATACCTGTGCTGCCTCAGTGGAGGTAAACTAAAAGTGCTGCCTGCTTCTTTTCCTACCCTTCCTGTACATGATCTTCTAGATTCAGCTCACATTTCACCTACCCTGAGGATGTGACTGCCCTGGGCAGAATTTTCCTTCTGAGCACACTGTATTATAAATATGTTTCTTTGGGTCCAGGTTACACATCTAGAACACAGCACTTTCTGATTTGCTATTGTATCTCCAGTGATAAGCACAGGTGAGACGTATAAAAAGTGTCCAATAAATATGAATAAACTGAGTCATCTATATTAGGAACTCCACGGTCAAAGGGAAACACATATGAAATGTTAAGATCTTGGAATTTTACCTGAGATATGTTTGAGTCCAACAATTTAATGGGAGTCATACCAGTTTAAAGAGGTCCATGAAAGATTTGAACATTGCTCCAAAAGACTATTAAAAGTGATTGTAACATACTGATTGCAGAGGAGACACTGCTTCTGGCCATTACCCAGACCTCTTGGGTGAGAAAAAAATTGAATGACAGATTTATACAGTGGTTTACAGCTTTTGAATCCTTTCTATAGGTTATTTAATTTGATATTCATAAAAGCACTGTGAAGCAGGCAGACTCCAATATTCATTCTCATTTTAGAGATGTGAGAAGTGAGGATCAGAAATGATAAATGACTTGTTAAGGTAACAGGGCCCAGTGCTTTTATCATTCCACTTTGGCTCTGAGAAGATGACTTTTCTGCATCTTGGTCTGCCTGTGCAGAGCCAGCCTGTAGCTTCTATGGGATACGACAATAAGAACAATGTTTATCAAGTGGCTGTTTGGTAACAGATTCTGGGTTCAGCACTGTTTGTGTGTTGATCCATTTAATACTCACAAAATGCATTATTATCATCCCACATTTTTATATATGTGGAAACTGAGAACAGAGAGATTAATTGTCTTGTCCATGGTCACATAGCTTTTAAGTAGCAGTGCCAAATGTGGAGTCAAGTCCTTGACCTTAGAGAACATATGATTAATCATCCTAATCAACTGTCTTGCAAGAGTGTAAGTTCTGAAATTAGGCTACCAAAGCTAGGTTACTGGGTGCCACTCTTGCTAACTGGCGAAGAAATGTGAATTTTCTAAGCTTCAGGTTTTTGACTTATGAAGTAAGATTATAAATAAAGCCAAGAATAAAATGATGAGCTAGACCACAATGCCTGGCACACAGTAAGTTTATAACAAATGTTGGTGTTTATTTTGGCAGTAGATATTCTGTTGTCTGTCATTAGATGACTTAATAGTAGACAATGACAAGATGACATTCCTGAAAACTTAAGGATTTGGTTAGTGAAATCAGAATAGAACAAATGAGAAAAGAATCAAGTAACTCACCCTAAAAGGATAGAATTACTTGCAGGTATTCACTATCTGATTGTAGGTTTAATGACAGAATGCTTCAGAATGAGAAGAGTTGTGTTTAGTGTGGAAATGGCTACATGTACATTTAAAATTATACGTGCACATGTAATTGGTGTATATAGGCAACATTTGAGTGTGTGCAGCAAACATTGTCCTGGGAGGTAGGTGACTGAACCTGCCATCACCTTCCTGGTGCTTTGTGTATTAGTTAGTAATTAATTGTAGCTGCATAGAAGGGAAATCTGACTTCTGAGTTTTAACAAATGGGAGTACTGTTTTCCATCATATAACAAGTGTGTGATAGACTAGGGCTACCAGTAGTCCAGCCTCTTTCCAAGTTTCTACTCTGCTATACCTTGGCTGCTGTCCTCAGTTTTTTTCATCTTAACAAGATAGTTCTTTTTCATCTGGCATCTTATCACTTTCAGGTAGGAAAAAGAAGGCACAAAAAAGAAGGAATGGCTTCTGTATTAGGGAAAGAAAAATTTTCTAAAATTTCCAGATGAATTTCTGCTTACGTATCATTTATTTACCAACACTGTGTCAGTAAGAGTAATCAAAAAGGCAAAAAAGAGAAGGAAAAACAGAAAAGAATATAGTTGCTGAGTGTGCAATCATGCAGATTTTTTTGTCCTTCTGAATCTCCTGTGCAGTCTTCTCCACTTTTTCTGCCCCTGGAAAGCTGAACTGTATTCATTGCATCATCGAGTTCCTGAGCCTTTGGTTTCCCACTGGGGCTGGGCAATGAGAGCTCTGACAGGATACTGAGAAAATGAAGCATGGAGGGACAGAGAATATTTCTTCCTTGTTCCCTTTTTGAAGGATTTTTCAGCAGTGATTCTGTCCTTGATCTAAGATCATCTCAAGATGACCCTTGATGTAAATCCTTTTACTGTGTTTCAGTGTTTGCTTTCTTCCTTGTATCTTGAGGCATATAGGATAGTTATCATGATTTTTTTTTCTTCCCAGGTCCATACTTTTGTAAATAGTCCTCTTATTAAACCTTCCTCAAGTCTTCCTAATATGTACATGTGGCATCAGTTTCCTGATGGAACTTTGATTGATAAGGGAATTATTAGCGTGTGCCCTACAAGGCATATTCTTATGGTAAATATGGATGTTGTAAAGAATAATGATAATTGGATACAAAATGAACATACAAAAATCAATGGCTTTCCTGTATACCAATTGTGAGCCTTCTAAGAAAAAGCTCAGGAAAATAGTTTTATTGACAATTCCTGCAAATAAGACAAAACAACAAAAAGTATAAATCCCTAGCGATGAACTTAACCAAGAAGGTTGAAGACTTCTGTAATGAAATGTATAGAACACCAAAGCTAAGGAAATATTAAAAAGTGGAATGATCATCCTTTTTAATGGATTAGTAGAACTAATATTGTTAAAATGGCTGTAATGCCAAAAATGACCTATAGATTCAGTGTTATTCCTATTAGAATACTAACACCATTCTTTACAGACCTGGAACAAATAATAAAATTTACATGGAAATGCAAAACACACAGATAGCAAAAGCAACAAGAGAATGTAGGAGGCTTCACAATACTCAACTTCAAATTATACTACCAAGCCATAGTAACAAAACAGCATGAAACTAGCATTAAACCAGACATCTATACAAATGGAATAGAACAAAGGACACAAAAACAAGCATCAACAGTCATCTCATTCTTGGGAAGGAGACCAAAGACATACAGAATAGAGAAAAAAAAATGAACACTTCTACACTATTGGTGTTAAAAGACTAGTATAGCCAGCATGAAATAAGTATAAGGAATCATAAAAAAATAAAAATTATGAGGAGAGTAGAAAAATGTACTGAATATTTAAATGAAAAAGAATTTATTGAAGTAAAAGGCACATTGCCATTATCCCCCTCAAAATATTCCCTTTTGCTTTGAACATACTATCCCATCATTCTTCCCCCTTTCTGAAGCTGTTCTGGAAGTCCTCCTTCCAGTATCTTTTGTTGCTCTGCTGTAGCTGCCTTTATGTTGCGAATCAATTCTAAACCTTTCACCTGTCATTCTGACTTTAGGGGAGAGACAGCAGTAACATGGTGCAGATCCTATGAAAAAAGGTGGGTGTGGACACATCATGATGTTTTTACAAGTCAGCCTTTCCACTGGATGACACTCGGGCTATATTCATGTATTCTTGGTCACACTTTGTAAAGACACTCGTAAAAGTTTATCAGTAGGGTCTAGGGTTGTACCTTTAGGATCACTTCATCCACAGAGAAAATTTTGTTTTTTTCTTTCTTATTTAAATGCCTTTTATTTCTTTTTCTTGCCGGATTGCTTTTGAGAGTATTTCCTGTATGCTGTGGAGTAGCAGTGGTAAGGGTGGTCATCCTTGTCTTATATCAGATCTTGGAGAAAAAACTTCGTTTCTCTCCATGGATTATATTAGCTTTAGGCTTTTTGTAAATACATTTTATTCTGTTGAGAAATTTTTCTTTTATATATAAAATGTCAAGAGTTTTGATGAGTTTCTTGACCAGCAAAACTTAGGATCATACTCCTGTCTGTGACTAGGTGACTTAATAATATTACTAAGAAATGTTCTCTGTGGGCAACCTAGAAATCAATTCTGTGCTTTACTTGAAATGACAATAAAGCCCCAGTTCTTGGAAGTCTGGATTCTGGAGACTAAAGGATTCACACAACTCCTGTAGGTCAGAAGCAGGACATGCAGGGTGAGCTCAGCCTTACAGGATGAGGCAGGGGCTGTTGGGCTTGTCAGGCTATAAGCAGGGGTATACCTGAGTTCAAATGAGTCGGGAAATGAAGGAAGTATCAAACAGTGTAGATGAGCTGAATCCAGACTACAAGAAATCAAAACCTTCAGAAAAGTACCTGTCATGCAGGGGACAATAATATTAAGTCCTGACTATTGGCTCTGTATAGTCTTATTCTTTTTGTTTTCTGTATTAGCATAATAGCAGATAAGTTTAAAGATGTGTGATTTTAGCCAGAGGAACAAACAGAATTGAGAAGGCATAGTTAAGGTCTAAGAAAGACAGAAACAGAGAGAGAGAAAGAGAGAAAGAGAGAGAGAGAGAGAGAGAGAGAGACTGAGATTGCCACAGTTTCTTCCATTAAGACTTTGGATAGTCAAAACTGTTTTGAAAGAACCTAGAAAGATATTCTTCCTGCTCTAGTATTTAGTTCATATAGTCAAAAAGCTGGAAGTAATTCCAAGAAACTCATCAAGAATCCACAGAATAAATAGCATTGTACTTCTACTCTTTAATCTAGTTCTGATTATATATTGTTTTTAACTTAATAATACCTTATGACTTTTTAGCACACTGCAGTTTTCAAAATGTTTTTACTAGGATGATTTAGTTTAATCCTTATAACAACACTGTGAGATAGTTATTATCACTTCGTTGTAAATTCTGTTCGGCTCAATTTCACTAAGTATTTATTGAGCACCTCCTTTGCACCTAGCACTCTTCTAGCTGCTAAAGTTTAACCTCACATAAACAAATACCACCCAATTGAGAAGAGATAAAGGTTACTTTTCCAGAGTTGGCAGTAGAAAGGGATCAGCTACTATCACTCGTGCTTGGTGGAACTCAAGGTAAGCGGAAGTATGGGGAAGCTTTTGAGTAAAAATGAAATTTCAGCTGTGCCTGGATTGTAAGTTGTCATGGGGAAGGTGAGGTGAGGCTAACTAGTAGCAGGGCATCTTTTGTCACTGGTTAAATGACCCTTACTGGCTTTCTCTGGCTAGTCCTAAACTGGAAGTAGGAGTGAAAGTTTGGGAAGCCGTTATTTATTGATCAAAGCTTAGCTATTTTGGGTAGCTTGCTATAGAATTTATGGTTCATTTATTAGACTGGTTGCTGCACGGATTGTGAGTCAAAGTTCTATATTTTTAGGTGGTTTGACCATTGTCTGTATATTCAGTCTTTCAGTAGTTTGGGTGACCAATGTATGGTGACACTAATGAGCAAAGAAGAGGAAGAATCTATCTGAGAAGGTGAAGAAATTGAGGCAGAGAAGTTACCGCAACTTGTCTATAGAGTCATGAAGCCAGTCAGTAGAATGCTCTGGTTAATCCCAGTTTTCCACTCTGTTAAGTTCTTCTGGGTTCAGCTTTAGGAGTATATAATTCAGTTTGCGGAAGAGTAAGTACAGAGTTTTCTTTCTTTCTTTCTTTCTTTTTTTAAATAAGAATGCAGTTATGAGCAGGAATAAAAACTTCCTCTTTCATCCTGTACCTGTATAGCTGTGGGTGATGATCAGTGAGATCCTTTCTTATTTATACTAAGATTTGACATAAGAAATCTGATACAGTTGTATAGATGAATAGACACCTGGGTCAGGTCTCTAACTTTTCACCCATAGGTCTCCTGTTGGGTCTAGGTGAGTGCTTTCTATTTTTCTGAGGATTATCATTATTGTTTGCTGGCTTCCTATGTGCTCTCTTCATTCTTCTTTGGTTTTAACATCTTCCTGTCTTACTCTACACCCACCTCCCATAGCCATCCTTGGGAAGTTTGACAACGGTACTAACTACTCTTCCCTACTGTAGCCTTATATCATCTATCTTCATTATTTTTTTTTTTCACTTGACAAAAATTTGCTAGACAGTGACCAGGTGTAAGGTATTTTCTATTGTGAAGAACACAGAGGTGAAAGATAAAAGTCTCTGTCTTCACATTCATACTGTATTGGGAAGCAGACAAGACACAGATAAGTATGTTTATATCATAGATATACTATGTATATCACAAATCAAAGGTAGGATCTTGTGCAGTTGCTTTGGGTAGGATGGTCTAGGACAGGGCAGAAGCTTGAAGCAAAGGCAGGAGAGAGTCAAGGGAAATTTAGAGGTCCATCATTCTGGGTAGAAGAACAACAACTGCAGTGACTTAGAGATAAGCAAAAGCTCAATGTATTTAAGGAACAACAAAGATGCATAATGGCCTAGAATGAGTTAGTAAGGGATCTTGTAAATATGTTTATTTAACAAATAAAATTTTAACCCGAGGGGGGAAAAAGTCAGTGAAAAGCAGAAGGAGAACATTTGTCTGCTGATCCCACTGGTTAAAGGAAGCACACACAGTTGATGTTTGCTATGTTTTATTATCAAGGATGTCTATAGCTCTCCAGTTTACTGTTTCTTTTCAATCAGGAATGTTATGATACATAAAAATAAAAACAAACCCTGAGAAAAGTCATCTTTCATTTTTTGTTTTATTGTGTTTTTTATGTCCATATCCTCAGCCTTGACCTGAAATCATATAATACTCATGCACTTGAAATTTTGTATTCAATAGAGACAGGGCCAGGAGCACGAGAAGTTATACAGAATCTGGGAGGCGCTAGCAGGCTGGCTGCCCAGCACCACTTCCTTCTCACAGCCACACTGTTTTTTCATTGGGGAAATGCTCTTAATTCCACACCAGCAGTACAGTCTGAAGAGCTGACATCTTCTTAGCAGAGTCCTTCACCCTCAACCCTCAGCACCACCCTGGCTCCTCAGCACACAGGATGATTGTATGATGGACCACTGATTTAACCTTCAACTGGCTAAATGTAGACTCTTCAGTGATGTTTGAAAAAATCTGTACCATCTTGGATGGTCAAATCCACAGATGAGTCAGGTGTTGAGATCTGTTAGTAGTCATGTTCTTTATTTTGTGGTGACAATCAGTAGATCGTAGAAGACGCAGTAACATGGTAAAGTGAGTGTGAAGTGGCGGCATTGAATCTGTAGTTTTTAGTAATCTCCAAAGACTGGCAATGTTCTCACCGTCTCCAAATATATTTCCCTTTTGAATATAGGTTGTCACTTCCAACCTAAAGAGCTCTAATAAATGAAAACTACTTTTAAAAAGAAACCATTTTGAGAAGTGTGGTAGTACAGGCCTGTAATTCCGGTACTCTGGGAGGCTGAGGTAGGAAGATTGCAAATTTAAGCCCAGCCTGGGCAAGTTAGTGACTTAGTAAGACTGTCTGAAAAAAAAAATGATGGGAATATAGCTCAGTGCAAATGTCCTAGGTCTAATCTCCAATACTGCAATAAATAAATAAGTAAATAAAGAAGCATTTTGAGTTTGAGTGCATTATTTTTTACTTTCAAATTCATGGTTACAAGTAATGTGTAAGTGTCAGAAGTAATCTTTAGAGTCAAGCAGAACAGTGCTTCTCCAACTTTAACGTGCAAACACAACACCAAGGCATTCTGTGAAAGCACAAATTGTGATTAGGTAAGTCAAGCTGTGTCCAGATAGTCTGCGTTTCATGCTATCTACCAGACAATGCTGATGCTACAGGTTTACAGTCTGCAATTTGAGAAATGAGACAGACAGCATTTGTAAAGCACCCAGAGCACAGGGCAGATCGTTAGAAAAATCTACTGCTAAATGGGAAAAAAGGTGAAAAGTCCACTTATAGAAAGAAAAGTTCAAATTCCTAGTGATCTATTGTCTTACTTTCTGTGGGATAAAATACGGGACACCCATAACTTAAGGTAACACTTTCACAGAGCCATGATTCTTGGCTCCAAGGACGAAATGGCATCATAGAAGGGAATGGTGGAGGAGAGCTGCTCAGCTCATGGCAGCTAAGAAGCAGAGAGAGAATGAAGGAGCTGGGGAGGGAGATACCACTTTCCACAGGCACATCCCCAGTGGTCCACACGCCCCAACTGGGCCACCTCCTCATAGCACATTAGGTTATGAATCCATCTATGATTTCCTCCATCCATGAGGAGAAGCCCCCCAGGATCCTATCACCTTCCAGAAGCTTTACCTCTGAACACATGAGTTTTGCAGGATCTAAGATTTTAGATCTAAACCTTAATACCTATTGATGTTGGATAATTAAATGATGCCTTTAACAGGGAAAACAGCTTAACCCAAGGAATTATGAGGTTTACTCACCAGAAAAGCACATTTTTAATTTTCTTAAAAGATCTGATGACTTGAATAACACATTGAAAAGACTCTTTGACAGTCTGAGAATGACTTTTACAAAGATTGCATGGTGCAATGGAAAGAATGATCATCTTGAAACCACACAGCTGGGGATTGGAAACACACTCTGTTATTTTCCAACTGTGTGTATCAAGAAAGTTCTAGTTGGACCACATGTACAACATGGGTAATTTTGTTTTGTTTTGCTTTTTCATTATTTTGAGACAGAGTGTCAGTATTTAGTTCAAGCTGGCCTTAAACTGACTACATAGCCAAGCTGACTGCTACAGCAATCCTTAGCCTCCCAAGTGCTGAGATTACAGACAAACACCACCATGCCCAGCTATACTGTGGGTAGTGGATAATTTTATTGTCAAATGTGCAAAGATTAAATTTTTTGTTTCTCTGTAACTAAACTGAGTTTATCTGATAAGTCTCCCTCTTTCCTGAAAATACAATCTTATTTACCAAGGTAAATTCAGACATATTTGCACACTCAGAAAATTTCATGTTTTTCAAGAACATATTTTATCGATAATTTATACAATTATTTAATAAATACCAAGTGTCTGCTTTGTAACAAGTGCTGTGCTGGGCACTACAACTAATATCCCTAACTCTGCTGTAGTATTTAGCTCAGTAAATGTTTAATGAAAGATTACTGAACAACACAGATATTTGTTAACAAGAAAAACATCCAAAGAAAGACTGGAAATATTTGGGTAAATTTTGCCCCAAATAACAACACTCATTTATGAAAAAATGTACAAATATTTTAGACTAATATCTAATCTTTCCAAGAGCAAGTGAAAAATGTCATGTGGTGTCACAGTGGGGCACTGAAGATGCCAATATAGAATATATTTATGATTTAAAGATGTCAGGCTTTGGATAGGAGTGAAACATACCACATTGTTCAACTGTGGTGTCTTTGAATTATTGGATCTTAGATTTACCGGAACCTTATTTTTTTAAAATGGCACTAATTCCCATGCCTGATTATTCAGGTATGTGATATTCTCTTACTGTAGCTCCTTTCCTCCCCTTTTCCTGTATCTGGGCTGCTTCAGTTCCAGTGTACATATTCAGGAACTTAGCAGCAGCTTTGCTGATTGACAACAGGTGGAAGATCATCATTGGCACATTTATAAACATGGGGCTTGTCTAATTGTATTGCTGTGACAGCTCTATCGCATGTTTTCTTGAGTTTTGGAGGCTTTTGAAAAAGGGAGGATTGGTACTGCCTGTTTTCACCACAGCTGATTAACTCTTGTGAGACTTCCAGGTACTGGAGCAGGTTATAGGTTAAGAGCAGGGCTGGAATGGAAGGGGTTTGCTAATTACCTCTGCTCAAGAAATGTCTAACCCTGCATGGACATTTTATCTTCTTTCCCTGGATCTTGACTCTGACTGGACATGGGCAAAAGGATATTTTTTATAAGGCAGCTCTGGTTCTTTCTAATCTTCCTCCCTCCAAGCTTTTCAAATATTTATTGGCTTCTTATTGACAGAAAAAACCAATTGTACAAAACAATTTGTTCTTCTCTATTCTGTAAATGCTGTTATACTTTCTTCTCTGAGTGCACCAAGGCATTAACTTTCTTAGAGTTCAAATTACATTTATTTTTCTGATAATAACATAGAAAATTTCAGCTTCCAAAGTTATTTTCTCATCTCTGAATTAAAAACAAATAAAAAACAACACCCACACAACCCATTAAGAGACCCTCCTGGCCCTTAGGTATATTTGCCTTCCCCGAAAAAATTTTAAATCCACAGGGCAACAGGAAGATTAGGGGAAAGCTATACCTAACTCATCCTCTTAGAATTTTACTCCTTCTCACGCAAAGGTGGTAAATGGTCATGAGACAGCCAGACATGGGGCAGGACTAACTTTTCCAGGAGGGTCTTCAGTGCCACATGGGCTCTTATATTAGACCTTAAAATACAGGAGGGAAAGGACAAATTGGATTAATTGGTAGGTTACTTGAAATACTTCTATTTTTATATTAACACAAGTATGTATGTACAAGTGCAATCAAGTGTTCTTCAAATTTCAATGTAGCACCCATGATTAAAATATCAGGCTGGGAGAAGACCAAATATGTCCCTCAGCCCCTGAAGGTACTTGCTGGTGCTTTCTGGTCTTTAGGTGATACAGTGCATTCCTTCCAGAAGCACTGGGTAAGGGTTTGTTATAAACTACTTGTTGTGTATTAAGTCTTAATTTTCCCCTCTGTCTTGAATGAAACCCTCAATCTTGATCAAATGGCTAGAGCCCAAGCTGTCTAAAAGACAGAGCTGGCTGTGCTACAAGAATTCATGTTTCCATCCTCCTAAGTCCCATCTGTGCCCTGGATGTCACCTGGAGAGATGATTTTTGGAAGAGCAAAGCAGGGACAAGCCAAGGACAAAGCCCTGATAAGTCAAGCAGGCGCCATCAGCAGGGGACAAGGCCTCTTCCTTGTTTTCTAGTATTGTTCCCCATAATGGGGAGGGGATGTTTATTTTAACTTTCCTTTTCTGTGCTTTCAAAGGCTTTTTTTGGCCAGAGATTGCAAAAGCTACCTAAGACTTTTTAGAAACTGCATAGTTGTCTGTCTCTAAAACCTTTTGAGGTAAGACCCTGAGACATTTGCTTCTCTACCCAGGATTACATTTACAAGTTTAAGGTTATTTCTAATGAGCCATGGCTGAGAAGAAATAGAAAAAAAACTCACATTTTTCACAGAGCTCCCTTCCCCCTCCCCAACATACACACAGGCATACATGCTGCAAATGGGAAAAATGTTTGAAATAGAGGCAGACTGTAATTACTCAGGTTGGACTAGGGCCAGGATATTGGTCATTGGATTTTCTCTCTTCCCACCCGTTTCTTTTCTTCTCCCTTCTGTCATCTTTCCCCAACCATCAGGTGGGTGGGTGGGTTGCTGGCTGGCTGCTGGTTGGCAAGCAGAAATAGTTTGGGAGCAAGTGTTCTTGGGGTATGTTCACTGAAGGATGAACCAGAGCAACAAAGAACAGTTTCTCTTTCAACATTCAGCCAATCTACATCCAAAGAGAGCAGGTGGAGAGATGCAATGCATAAAGGACTATAGACACACAAGTTTAAATCTGAGTAGGTGATAGTGAGACTTTCCAAAGTGAAGAGATGGAATGTAGAAATTAAATAATCCTGAAGAAATATGAGAAGGATGGAAAGTGTTTTGCCCAAAGAGCAAAAAATAAGAGATCACTACAGACAATAAATGACTGTTCCGAGTGGTATGGGAATAAATGTAGATGCCCTCAAAGAGACATCCCATTATGAAATGACCAAGAGGATAACTAAGAGCCACAAAGTTGAAAACAGTGGAAGTAGAACAATTTACTTGGACTGGGTTTGTTTAATTAACTAGGCTTTGGCTGCCAGTGATGTGCCTATGTTAACCACCTCACATTGTTTCTACAAGAAAATTGTGTACACAGATTATTTCAGTAATCAGAGATACTCCCAGTAAGTGTTATGGTTTGTAATCTGGATTTCAACGCTCAGTCTGTTACTGTTCAGACAGTTTAAGAGGATTTGTTCAATAAGCAGATATTTGTCTTGCAACAAGACTGTCTGGGCCACCTACAGAAGAAAGCAAGCTAAACTCCTCAGACTTGCTCATGAAACTGGCTGTCACAGCCCTGACTTCACACATGCATTGTGAGTTTCTTTTAGTTGCTTGATTCCTTTTCTCCAACAACATGGATCTCTATCTCCAGCAGTACCTGTCTACCTGATTCTCAGTAGTATGTCTTGATGCCCTAACTTGTGCCAGAAGCACCTTTTATTCACCTTAGCCATCTATGTATATTATTTTTCTTTGAGGTTTCCCTTGAGGATGTGTATCCTGCAAAACGCTTCCTGAGATGACAGGAGCTCCTGATCAGGGTGGGAGGGACCTCAAAGATTATCTATTAGAAGACAGTATTTAATAAACAATATACTGGGAAGGACACCATGGGATCTGCTATATAAGGCCCTGGATTAGACAATTAAAATTGGCTTCATAAGGCCTTGTATTAGACAATTTATGGTCACTATTTCATTTATTTTTCACAATAATCTCATAAGAGAAAAGTGAAACATAAGATACGGATAACTTTATAAGACTGTATGAAGAGTATGTAGTTGATCTGGAATTATAACCAAAGTCTGTCCAACTCCCATACCTAATTTTATATTATTCTTTTGCCATTTTGGTTTGGGCAAGTTATTTCCTTTCTGTCTTCTGAGCCACACTCATCTGTGGAATAGGATTAAAGATTATGCACATTAAGCACTCAGGACAATGCCTGTCAATATTAGTTACTTTCTAAGTGGTAATTAGGTTTTTATTTATTTATTTATTTTTCCCTGCTAATCAATGTTTGGTCTTTGGGTCAGCAGCATCATCAGTGGCTTGACAGCTTGTTAGAAATGGAGACTCTTGGACTGGTCCCAGACTTACTGAATTAGAATCTACACTTTAACAAGATGTCCGTGTGTGTTTGATATGAATTTGAAAGTTTTAGATATGCTGGACTGGTGGATGTTTACACATCCTCAGAGAATGGAAGTTGCTGCTAGTCTTTCTTATACTTTATTTAGAAATAATTCTACACAGCAAAGTGTCAGTAGTACAAAGAATCCTGCTTAATTTTATTGTGGTGTTAAGAAATTATAAACCATGTTCCATTTTTGTGATATTAAGAATGGAGGTAAGAAATTATACACCATGTGCTGGATGTGCTCAACGCCATAGGAGTAATTTCTGCTTTCCCACTTTCCATATTTTGCAGTTCCCTTCTCTAGTGGTGGAAAATTTGGCTCCGTTATCCTCATGAATTGAACATCTATCCCTGGTTTGCTCATCTATCCCTTCTTTATATGACTCTTGCTTACCAGCCTTTCATGCTGCCTGGTGGCCTGTGACTTCCAGAGGCAGCTTCTCTAGCCTGGAGCAGCTGTTACCTAAAGTTTCTTTTTTACACTTACCGATAACTGTCTTCCTGTAGCTCCTTTTCCTCTTTCCTCTTCCTTGGGAGAGGGACAGGTAAATGTGCTCAGTCCTGGTGTGAGGGATGCTGGCCTGGATATGGAGACATCGTTCTATATTTGCTCTCTGTGACAGCTGAATAAATTATGTAATCATCTCTTGTCTCAGTTTCCTCACTTGCAAAACTAAAAGCATTATCTGTTTGCAAATAACTGGAAGCTAAATAAAGCAAGAATATAAATGGCTTAGTCTGGTACCTAGCCCATAGTAACAGTAAAGTAATTCAGGCTCTTCTCTACTCCTCTCCATCTTCTCCCTCCCTCGGCTTCCTTCCTTCCTTTTTCTTTTAGTAAAACATTTGCTAAGCACCTCATGTATGTATCATAACAGTAAACAAAATAGACATTGCTCATCTCACAGAGCTTACAAGATAGAAGAAAAATATACTTTTAAAAAGAATTACATAAACATTCAGCTAGAACTTTTATCTCACATATGTGTAGGCCCCAGTATACAGAAGTGGTCTATAGAAAGAAGAGCTCTGCTCTTGCATAGTCATATTCTAGGGAACAAGAGAAATAGCAGATAAGAGCAAATAATTAAATGTAGAAGATAATATCAGATACTCATGAATGCTACGAAGAAGCACAAGCAGAGTCCAGAGCTCAGTGTGTGAGTGGTGAACGGTGTGAGATGGGGTTGGAAATGTAGCTCCTGTGAGGGCACAGGGGCCTGGGAGGCCATGGTAGGGTCGTCTGTGTGAGGTCACAAGATGTCTACTCCTTTAGGCACTCTTTTTTCTGTGTCTGTTAAAAAGGGATATTAATGTTTGCCAAACTGACTTCATGAAGTGCATTGTGAATATCAATCAAGATGAAAAATGCAAGAATTTCATTAAAAGAAGTATGATTGTTGGTCTTATATCTAGCAGGCATTTGATAAAAATTCTCGGTGAGGGAAGTGGTGAAAAAAAGAATAAGATAACAAATGTGCCTGGGATAGCTTTTTGCACAGTCTTTATTATTCCTAGAAGGGAAGAAAAAGAGGCACTTGGAAAAGGGTTACTAATTTGAGACCACAAGAAAAAAGAAAAAAGCTTTTTTAGCCACAGACATAATGAATTTTTAGAACACATTTTCAGGGAGGCAGGTAGACAGCATTTAATGACTTGAGAAAAACACTTTAAAATGGAGAAATAAAAAGGTTAACAATTTGAATCTGCCAGTGACATTTCTGAGTGTCAGCCCCAAGGCTGTTTTCTTCTTTCCTGAGGATCATCATCTTTGATGTATGCGTGAGATCCCTATTTCCTGGGCTGGACCACCCTGGAGTGGAAGTGGACCCTGTGTTTCAGTTGGGACTCATTAGTGGGCAGCAGCCACACTCTCTGTGCAATTATCTCCTCTTCTTTTTACTTCTTCATCCCATGTATTGTGACTGTGATCACATGGACAATGTGCTCCTGAGCCAAAGCCTCTTACCCGTGTCCACAGCACACCTGCTGCGTGGAGCAGGTGCTGTGCTCCATAGACACTTGTATGACCCCCCCGGGACCTCAGAAACCAGAGTATCCACTGCTGGTGAAGAAGGCAAGGGAAGCCTTTCATAATGTTCTCTTTCTGGGTAGCTCCCATTAGCTTGTCCTGACATTCTCCCCATTTTCTTTTGACCCATTCTATGTCTTGAGAGACTAACTCCTGTGAGTGACATCAACGTGATGTGTCTTTTAGTTGGGCCACCTAACAGGTTCTTACTGGGAGATGGGAAGACAGAATGAGACTGCAGTAATTTTACATTCTTTTAAAAGTCACTCAGACTAAGTAGGCTTTGGACTGAAGGCCTTGGTCTCTCAGGAAGGGCTTACCATCAGGGCCTGATTTAGACGGTTTCTTCCTCTTGAAGATTCCCAGGATCATACCTTCTGCATATCTGTTTGGAACTAGGGTTGTTAACAGTTCATTTGCTGCAGTCAGCTCCAGGTTATTGAACTATCCCTCTAGTTTTCACACACCTGCCCTTTTGTACAAAGTCCCTGTGTGAATAAATCTAGTTCAAATCATCCTGTTGTAAGCATCCTGTTTGTACAGGACCCTGGTTAATGCCAGTGTGATAGCTGCTGACTGGTAAAACCTGGAAGCAGGGCCTGTCCTTAGAGGAAACACAGGGAAGTGAGAAGAACTTTGGCTTCAGATGAGTAGTGTTTGGGTGAAGTTTTGTGATATTCAAGTTTGCAGTTGTGCACACATTTTATGTTTCTGATCCTATGATAAAAATAGTAATGAATCTCTTAATAGATGCTTTTGTAAAATACCTACACATATTAGAGCCAAACGCTTTTTATTTAAGAGAAAAGGTCAAATGGGGTTAAGAGAGGGACATACAAGCTGGTGAAAGATTTGATTCTGTTCTTCCAGCAGAAAAACTTGCAAAGAAGGATATGTTTCTCCTCCAGTCAATGACTTAGTCTTTCTGGTTGTACAAGTGCTTCTCAAGCACCCAATCAGAGCAGGGTTTAGCCAACCCCACTGAAGTCACCCAGGCTGGAAGAGCCCAGGCTCCTGCTGTTTGGAAAGTGGCAGGAATGATGAGAGAGTATCTTAGGTCAATTTGGGGTTCTGTGACAAAAATACTACAGACTTGTTGACTTAAGCTACATGTCCTTCTCACAGATGTAAAAGCTGTGAACCCCAAGATAAAGGTGCTGGCAGATTCAGTGATTGGTGAGGGCTTGCTTTGCTTCCTGGCTCTTCTCACTATGCTCCCTCACATGGCATGAGGGGCAGAGATGGGATCTGTCTGGAGTCCTTCTTAAAATGGCACTAACCTCATTCATGAGGGCACCGTCCTATGACCTAGTCACCTCCCCTCAAAGCCCCACATCCTAATACCATTACATTGGAGGTTAGGCTGTAAATATGAATTGGAGGGAAGAGGTGGACACAAACCTTCAGTATCACAGAGGGTAACTGGATCTGCAAATGGGGCTGATGAAAAGTGCAACTCAGTCCCCAAATATTCCTTCGACCTGGAACTGTGTGGAATTGTCCTCCTCTAGTCACCTGTTACCACTGTTTTCTTACAAAATCACTTTTACTCCTACTCACGGGTGATTTGCCTTCCCTGTAACCAAATCTGCTTTTTAAAAGCAGAAGCAAAGAAGACTTAGAGAAGCAAGGGCAGCTGTAGCCCCCTGTACCCTAACCTCTACCTGCAACCTATTGCAGATCAATGCTTGATTTAAGAAAAAGCTGAACTTTTATGCAACTTTGACATATTTTCTAGCATCACCTAAGAATGCTGTCCTAACTCCTTCCTATACTCTGCTTCCACCCTCTTCTCTTACTCTGAATCATTAACACTCACATATATCATACATTTCTATGGGCATACATTGGCCTATCACTTCCTTAACAAAAGCATTCTGAGCACCTGCAGTGTGCCAGGTTCTGATTTAGGCACAGGCGCCAGACCATAGTATTCATATTCAGAATCTGTTACTCACTAGCTGTGTGACCTTGCAAAAATTACATAACATTTCTGGGCCTTGGATTCCTTGTCTGAAAAGGGGAAGTATCTATAATGCCACTGAGGACTTGTGAGGACTTATACTACCAACTAGGCAGAAGTCCTCCTAAAACTTGTCTTTTTAACCCATAAATAAAGATTACATGGCTGATGGCAACCACTGCCTTCCAAGATTTCATAGATGGGTTGTTATTACCATGTTTACCTCAATGATGAAAATATTAAGACATAAGAAGGCTGGGTAACTTGTCAAAGATCACACTGCCAGAATGGATTCAAGTCGGACTTTAAACCTGGGTCAGGTCAGTCCTCAATCTGTTTTCTTCTTCATTGCTCTCTTGTCAAGGTGGTGAGCCTTAAATCACTTCATACAGACTTTGGTTATTTGTATCATGTCCCTTTTCGATCTGCAAACGTATCAGAACCAAAGTGGGTGAGCGTGACCTCATTTTTTATCATGACCTCCCTGTGACCTTTCCCTTTCTCCCTTCAGCGGGCATGTTGGGGTAACCATGAAGGGATGCAAAGGCTCCTAGATCCATGTTTAGTAAATAAAGGAAACAGGACTCATTCAAAGGAAAGCAAGCAGTACATGCATCTTGTTGCTTTTCTCACTTTGGGCTTCCCTCAGGGATAATTTCCTGTCTCTGTGATGGTATCTCCTCTTCCTCCTTCTCAGTGCTGATTTGTGAGGTTGGGAAATGCAGTTCTGTGCATCTCTTTCTGGACAAAATGGGTGCAGTCATTTTTTGTGTAGGCAAATAACTTGTATTTGTATTTAGGGGCTTTGTATTTAGGGGCTTTCTCTTTATTCCTGTCACACACACAGGCCCCCACTGATCGCATCCTTTGTTGAAATTATAGTGCAGACACTTTGCACTTTTTCTTAACCTCTAGAGGTATCTGTCTTTGGCAGTGGCCTGAGCTGAATCTATTATACATAGAAACAGTTAAGATGCCCCACTAGCTTGTGTTACAGTTGTACGGTATTTTTCACATTATCCTTTCGCTTCCTAATGCAATGTAATTTATGCACTTTTTGACCACTGCCATGCATTCAGCAAATATCTTTATTGGGCTGCCCCTTACAATGCCTAGGTCTGTTTCCTGTGTGATGGCTATTAATTTAGATTTATCAGTATATAAGAACATTCTACAGTCTCTGCTCCAAAATTCATATATGGAAATAGGAATGTAAAAAATTAACACACTGAGTTACTAGATAAGATGGTCATTTGTTCTTAAGGCTGCTTGTTGAATTTTAGTATACGTGCTGCTGAAGTGAGCACAAGCTGCCTATTCAAGAGGGAAACACACTTTTTACAAGATAAAATTCTAATTGTGAGCTGAGGAATTCACTAATATTTCTTTGTAATATATATAGCCATGGTATAGCAATTTGAAATAGTATTATTCCACAAAGCAATTATACAAGCCTGTATTATGAATGGATTAAATAACCTACCTATCTTTCTGCCTCTCATACACATATTTATTTTAGTTTTTAAAATATACTTCAATAATCTGCAGATAGTAATTATAGCTATGTAGGGGTGCAGTGTGACTTCTGAATACAGTGCTCTGATTACATCAGAGTAATTGGTATATTTATCATCCCAGTCATATATCATTTCTTTGTGTTGAGAATTTGCAAAAACAGAGTAACTGTGGAATCACAGATACTCTCTTACTGCTTCAGATGAAATATGTTTTACAGAAAAGACAGAGAATTCTTGCAGATCTCTACCAGGAAGTATCTTATAACATCTACTTTAGAATAGGTTTCTAAACGTTTTAATCATTTCTAATATTAAAACCTATTGTCTTTTTCCTAAGCTTTGAATACAATATTGGAGATTTAATTGGTGCCAATATATGTTCCTTTGTGTGATTCACTGTTAATTAAATAAAGACAGTAACCTGTGATGAAACAGCAGGCTTAAAAATCTAACATGTTTTGCACCAGATAATTTTTTTTTTGGTCTGGAAGAGGAAGTTAGGAAGTTTCTCATCAACATATTTTCATGAAACTGTGTGCAAGAGTAGCCTCTGGAGGTGTTTAGAAATAAAACTCTCTCTGAGGAGTTCTTAGAAAGTTGGCTTTAGGTCAACACTGCCTCTGGGTCATGTCCATCAGCTACCAACAGAGGCATGCAAAGATCTGAACAATAAAAAACAGGGAAGCTGAGTATGATGGAGACATATGAACACTTCTGCCCTGGTGTAAGGAGAAAATTGTTCCACGTCAAGAATGGTGGCTGGCCCTGGTAGGGATGCAATATTTATTTATTGAATTAATGTAGATATACTAGAGGAATGAAGTCAAAGTAGTCTGTGATTTCTTAGTCTGTTGATCACAGAAACTTGTGCTAGTTTCTTCTGGAAGGAATTATATCAGTGGAATGAAAAGCCCAAAATGATCTTTGGTAATCAGCTGGTCATGTGGTGTGTGTGTGTGTGTGTGTGTGTGTGTGTGTATGTGTGTGTGTAGTACTGACATGCCCTCCAGATTACATAGTCAGATTACTCAGTTTCAATACCAATGAGGAATTTGATTAAAATGTGCTAGAATCAGGACCTGTCTTTTCCTGTCAGCTGGTGGATTCTTGTTTGTTGCTTACATCATTTGCCATTTTGCCTAGAGAAAAGGGTTAGAGTGTAGGGAAGCTTGTAACAGGTGTAGTGTATGTTCTTGTTTTTTCTAGTAGCAGATGGTGCTGAAAGATGATCATCTCTGTGGGGCCATTACAGGATAAAGCACAGGAATAAGGAAGCACAATGATAGGTCCTGGCAAAGACAGCCAGGTCTTGGGGTCAGTGCTGTGTTATAAAATGGTACATATACACTGAGCGACCTTATCTATCAGCTCTGAAAGACCTATTTAAAACTCCAGTTCTTTCCTTTTAATTTTTCCTCCATATGAACCCCCCATTAACCAACCCACTTCTCATTAGAATTATAGGTAATATATTTAAAAAGATCTAAATAAAGGAAAGTTCTTTCTGACAGTTCTTCAGTGTTTAGTACTAAAAGGGAGGAGGTCATTTTCCTTGAAGCCCCCAGCAATTTCTATTTTTATTTTAATGGATTTTATGGGACCTGGTCTTTGATCTTGCCCTCTTAAAAACCAAAAGAGCAAAGGAAGGTTAATTCTAGCAATTCTATCTTAATGTACCTCTGCTATTTTGCATGAAGGACATGGCATGAATATAATTTAACCTGGTACTGGACTGAGGATATGATTATTTTCTTTTGTTCAAGGGTAATTTTCACCTTCCCTGGGAAGATGAAAGTATATAATTTCAGTATATATATATATATATATATATATATGCCATATATATATGCCATATATATATATATATATGCCATATATATATGCCATATATATATGCCATATATATGTATATATATATTTGTGTATTTGAATACATATGTAAATTTGACAATGCCAGGGAAGTATTTCAGCAGTACTTAAGCTCCTTTTCTTGCTCTCCTTGTTTAAATTTTATTTGGTAATACCTCAGCCTCAGCAGTATTTGAGGAATAGTGTTCCCTTGGCTTAATGCAATTTTTTCCACATGATGTATTCTTAGACTGTCCCTTGTCTTCCTTTCACTTGCTGACAACATTGTTTAGTCCGATTGGGGCTAAAATGCACTGAAAGCATGTACATACCATCTCTACATTCTGCCTGATTTTTTTTTTAACACAGCTATGTTTATTAGCAAGAGGTTCTGCCTACCAGGTTGGTTAAATGGCCTTCATCGTTTTTAAGAAAGAAACAAAAGCAAAAACAAAGAGTAAAGCAGTTTTAATGCCTTTGACAAATGAAAGGTGATTCACAGATGCAAGCTTATCAAATCTATTAACATTTCCCAAAGCATCTGAGTGTGCATATGTGTGTATGCACGTGTGGTTTATGCATATCACCATGTACCTATAATGAGATTTATTTTCTTATTTCTCAATGGCATAATTATTGATGCTTCCTAAAATCTCATTATCCATCTGAATCTAAGACCTGCAGAAGTGTTTTATTTCCTATATTAAAACTATTTAATGTAAGCATTTATGAGGTGGCTTTTATATGACTAAACTATACATTAAAATAGACATTTGAACTACGGTTAACCTCTGCAGTGCAAACATCTGTGGGCCCCAGAGGGTTAATTTTTGACTGCCTGCTCTACCTGCATCCTCAGAATTGAAAGAAGCCTGCATAAAAAAGAACAAAAACAGACTGCCTTTGTGATGTCACGTGCATCTGCCTCTAAATTTCAGTATGGAACGTAAATGGCAACAAGAATTGAAACAGAAAACAGAAGAGAAATCTCTCTTGAACTGGGATAATTCCAATTTAAAGCTCTAAATTAATTATCTCCAGCTTTAACAATTTCTCAAACATTGTGTAGCCTGTATGGGGTAGTGATGGGGGTAGAAGGCTGCAGGAGAGTCATAAGAATTGACTAAATTAGAAGAAACTCTGTGTCATTCCCTTCCTCCCAACTTGACTAAATTGCCAAACAACAATCTCTGGAGTATAAACAAAGTTAAGAGAATGAGTTTTTTCCTAATAGCAAGGAGCATGCAGAGAGGCAAAATTATTGTAATACTAACATAGAGACTAAGCTTATAAAATGGAAACAATCCACTGTACAACTGAGCACCACATGAAAGAAAATCTTCACTTTAGTTGGAGAGCTTAGTATAAATTTCTTTTATTGTTTACTGTGTCTAATTAGCGTTAGCTTCATTTTACAGGCAATATTTAATCCTTGGTATTTTTAATTTATCTTTTTTTAATCTTATCATTTTACATCGGGTACAATTACCCATTCCTGTCTAGTAGGAATAAATTTGCCCAGGAGTTACAGCAAGATAAACATTGCTTAGAAACCATAATTTTTCTACTGTATTTGTCTAGTTAATAAAGGCAGGCATTTTATTTTTCCCTGGTGACCACTTGTATTTTGTTCAGTAATTAAGAAAGTGAGTTGGTGCTTTTAGATTTTAGCCTTTCTAGAAGCTCAGCAGATTTGCCCAGGGTGCCAGAAACAGTTTTATTAGGTGCAGAGTAGTTACAGAATAGAGTGAGATAAAACCAGGCAGGATTCTAATAGTCTAATAGTCTAGTATAATAGAATTAGTACCAGTAATTCTGCAGATATCAACTATGTCAAATGTATTCTAGCTGGGAATAATCTGCAGGTTTCTTTTTAGTGTGTGTATTTCAGATTTTCAGAAACACTTCTTTTAGCCACAATGTAATGAATTAAGAAATGCGTGTCATCTCGCTATATTTTTATGCATACATTTGCACATAGAGAAAGATACATCTTTGCTGTCAAATGATGGTTTGAATCCTGACTCTATGCTAATTAGCTGCATGGTCTCAGGCAAGTTATTCAACATCTTTTAAGCCTTTGTTGTCTCATCTACAGGGAATAATGATATTGCTTACCTAAAATGTTACTGTGAGCAATAAATGAGACAATACATTTAAGGTACTTTGTATATATAGTGTTTAACACGAGCTTGAAATTTTTAAATGATTGTCATTGTTAACATGTATTTATACGTAGACTGTGTATTGGACTATGAAGTCGTGGTGCTTAGTTTTGCATGATTTGTGAACTCACTGTACTGACTGTAGTTTCACTTTATCAATCCGCAGCACAGTTGCAAGCTCTCCTTGTGAAGTGCGATTTCCTGCTTTGTTCTATTCATGCTTCAAGTTTCCACCCAGATGTTTCCTCTTCCTGGAAGCATCTCCTCACTCCACTCCCCCCAGATGGGATCTTTTATCCTACATAGCCAACATTCTCAACCTATCTCCTGAAGGCTCTGTTATTATAAGTGTATTACAATCGCTGGTTTCCATGTCTTCCTCTCTGGAAGGAAAACTTCATGCCTTATTTTCCTTGGCACCCCTACTACTTTGTGTACATGTGGTCCCAGCAAGAGATGGATAAATGCTTCCTGAATAGATAAGATGCCATTATTTGGGTGCACAAATACAGATCTTTAGGGATATTGTTCTCCTTGTGTTATTCTTCTTTCTTATGTTGTCTTTATTCTTTTATTTTTTCAAGTGATCTTCAGAGACCATGACATGTCTTTTTAAAATTTTATTTTATGAAGACAAAAGAATTGTGTACTGAAAATTATAAAATTCTGCTGAAAGGAAATTAAAGATGACACAAATAAATAGAAAGGCATCCCATATTCATGAGTCAGAAGACTTAATTTTGTTATGATGACCATGGTACCTTGACTGTTGACTTGTTTGGATTAAATGTGCCTGCCAGGTTAGTAAAGTACTAACCTCTGGGTGTGTCTGTGGAGTGTTTCAAGAGAGCATTGGCATGTAGGCCAACAAAGTGGGTGGAGGGAACCTGCCCTGATTGTAGGTGTCACCATCCAATAGGCTTGCAACCAGGAGGGAATGAAAGGAGAAAAAGAAGGAAAGAAGCCAGCCTGCAGTTGATAAGCTCCATTCTGCTAGACTGAATATGACTTTTGCCACTGCCATCACCTGTGGACATCAGACGTCAGCTTCGTCTGTCCTTCATGGTAGACGCACACTTCTAATCCCTTAGTCTTATTTGTTAGTCTTTTGAGTACTGCATCTTTTGTTCCGAGACTTGCAACTTCTTGGACAGGGCAATTACTAGATCCTCTGTCTTTCCACCATGCAGACAGCTGTGGTGAATTATCTCACCTCTGATTCTGTAACTCTTGTATAATTGTATCATGTATACGTATATTGTTTTTCTAGAGAATCCAAATACATACACTACCTACAATGTTCTATAGATTCAATATAATCTCTATCAAAATCTCAATAACTTTTGTATTGAAATAGGAAAATTTATATGAAGTCTCAGTGAACCTCGAATAGTCAAAAACATTTTGAAAAAGAATAGGTCTGATATTCCTGATTTCAAAGAATTACAAACAATACCCAAAACACTGCAGTACTGTCATACACAGACATTCCAATGGTAGAGGATGGAAATAGCCTCATATGAATGATGAAAGGATCTTTGACAAGAGTGCCAAGAGGACTCAGTGGGGAAGGAAAATCTCTTCAATACATAACAATGAAAGAACTGGGTATTTTAATGCAAAAGAATGAAGTTGGACCCATTTTATACTATATATAAATATTAACTCAAAATGAATTATGAGTATGACCATTGTGGTGTATGCCTATAATCCCAACACTTGGGAGGCCGAGGCAAGAGGATCACTGCAAGTTCAAGGACAGTCTGAACTACATAGTAAAACCCTGTCTCAAAAGAAAATGTTATTTAAGCGCCTGCCTGGCAAGCACGAGGTCGTGAGTTCGATCCCTGGTACCAAAAAAAAAAAAAAAAAAAAAAAAAAATGTTATGACCTAAATATAAGACTGAAATTATAAAACTCAGATGAAAACATAGGGAAAAACTGAACTTGGCAATGATTTTTTCAAGAACTTAGAATCCAAAAGAAAAATGGATAAATGCAACTACATCAAAGTTAAAAACTCTTGTGCATCAAAAAGAACAATTAACAGAGTGAAGAGATAACTTACGGAGTGGGAGAAAATATACAGATAATTTGTCTGTTCAGGAATTTGTACCTAGAATATGTAAAGAACTGTAATTCAACAACAAAGATCATATAAGTTGATTTAAAAATGTAAAAAGAACTTGAATAAATGCTTCTCCAAAGATAACATGAAAATGAACAATAAGCATTTGAAGAGATTCTAAGCATCACTAATCATCAGATACATGTAAATAAAAATCACAGAAGATATCACCTCATACCCATGAGGGAACTATTTAAACAAACAAATAAATGAACAAGCAAGCCAACAAACAAACCCTCCAGAATGGTTGAAGTGGTTTTGAGTATGTAGAGATACTGGGCCCACTGTGTACTGTGGTGGGACTGTAAATGGTACCAGTGTTATGGAAAATGTTGTGGGGTCTCTTATAAAATGAAAACCAGATTACCACATGATCCAGTTCTACCATTTCCGGTTATGTATTTAAAAAATATGAAATCAGTACTTTGAAGAGATAATTGTTCTCTTGTGTATATTGCAGCACTATTCACAAAGTCAAGAGGTAGGAGCAACCTCAAATGTCCATTGAATGATAAACATATAAATGAAATAAGGTACATACATACAGTGTAATATTATTCAGACATAAAAGGGAAAATTTCTGTCACATGTTAAAACATGAATGAAACTTGAGGTCATTATAATGACCTAATAATTCAATCATAGTAATAATTCAATCATAAAGTCATTATACTAAATAAAATAAGTTGGTCACAAATACTATATGATTTTGCTTATGTGAGATATCTCAAGTAGTCAATTTCGTAGGAACAGAAAGAAGAATGGGAGTTACCAGGGGCTGGGGACAGGAAGAAAGAGAAATTGTAGCAACATTCAGATTTGCAAGATGGAAATGCTCTGGAGATCTGTTTCAAATGGTGTATATATACTTAACACTACTGATCTGTACAGTTGAAAGTGGTTAAAATGGTAACTTTTATGTGTTTTTTAACCACAATAAAAATGCATGGCATACAGTATTTAGGATAATTACATGCCATTTCATCTTCTCCTTTAAGATTTCATGAGATAGATATTTAGCTCTGTAGAGAAGCAAAATTTCTAAAACCCTTACATATTTTACTGTTTTAGTGAATATAGTGACATGCCACCTGTTAAGAATATGATGAAAAAAGAATAGAGGAAGTAAAGTAAAAAATGAAATTTTTATCCAAGGATAGCATCATTTATGGGATTTAACTTGCTACTTACCAACTGCAAAGATCTCCGAATAGGACAGATTTTATATTTTTAACCCCAAAGTGAGAAGCTGGCCACATACCTTCCCCAGATGAGGCTCTTGTCTACACATGAACATCTAAGGCTCAGAGGGATCGTGTCCTTGCTTGGGGTTGCTCAAACAGCGTGGGCTGTGTGGTGATTCAAGCCAGGAGGTTCCATTTGACTCTCATCAGACCCCAAGCCTTCTCAGAACAGTGGCTCAGGGTTGAAGTCAGTATCTCAGTGGGATCAGAGTGGTTCCTATCTCAGGGCACTTGCCTGATTTCTGTCTGCAGAACCTATGCATTGCTGCAGCTTTATCAGGCCTGGCTCTGGAGTACAGAGTCTTCCAGAGCATTCTGGGTGCAAACTAAGGGCAAAAACTGGGCTGAGTAAAGGAGCAACAAGTGGGAAACTTCCAGGGAGTTCTGATCTAAATAAGAGAGACATGTCTGGAGCAAATTGGCAAAAATCTAATATTTTATCTTTTGCCAGAGCAGATCCTATGGCCACTGTGCTGGTGTGGATATCCATGTTTTTGTGTGCATGTGTATTGCAATCTATCTTCTTAGATGCATGTTTAATAGTAGTGACTTAAGAGTCTACAGACTCAACAAAAATTCTGAAAATAAAGCTGCCTGGTTAATCCCACTTAGCAGCAGTCAATGTACTGTGTTATTATCTAAATTCAAAGCTCAGAATATATGTCATTTGATGTTTTCAAATTTTCCTCTTCCAAATAAATTTTTAAAAAAGAATAACTGTTACAATAAAGTGGGAGAAAGGTTTTATCTCTGTTCTTCCATCTCCAATTTTTTTCTGGATATTGGCAGTGATTTAGCTGTGGTAGTAAATCGGTAAAACAAAACAAAAATGCTATCTTTTAATAATTTTATTGTATTATATAAACACAATTATATTTTTATGTAATTTTATTAATGAAAGTATTTAAGAATATTGGTTTGAAGGGTTACCAAGTCATGAGCCATTTCAGGGAGCCAAGTTGTATCACTGGTTAGGAATAAGTAGGAAGATTTTCCCCATCATGGTTTTGGGCATGTGGGCTCCTCAAAACTTTCTTACCACTGGGTGTGGGCTATAATTCCAGCTACTTGGAGGTGGGGGTGATGGAAGAGGATCACAATTTCAAGGTTAGCCTGGGCAATTTAGCAAGACAAGGTAAGATGACATTAAAAAGAAAGTAAACAGACTGGGAATGTAGCTCTATGATAGAACAGTTACCTAACATGTACCATGTTATGGGTTCAAGTCTCAGTAAAGAAGAAGAAGAGGAGGAAGAAGAATGAGAAGGAGGAGAAGGAGGAGAGAAGGAGAAGAAAATTTTTTTAAAATGACATTTTTCCTAAGAACAGCTCTACCTATTACCTTCTAGAAGAGGCCCCAACTTCAAACTTGAATATAAAGCTTTCTTTCCTTTCATGCACTCTCACCAGATGTACCAGGAAATTGATCAGCAAATCCCTTTGCTCTTTATATACTTTTAAAGTATGTCTGAATTCTTTTCATGTCCTTCTCCTGCCCTATCTCTGTCTCTTTAGTATATACTGAATTGTGTTTCCCCCAAATTCATATGTTAAAATGTAATTCCCACTCTTGCCATAGGAATGTACCAATGATTTTGATTTTTAAGGACATAAATTTTTTTTAATTTTAATTTTTATTAGTACGTGTTTCCAGTACATAATGGTTACTTTCATCAGGGGGAGTTGATATATGTATATAACACATATTACTTGTTTTTTCATCCTTATTCCCTCTCCCTTTCTCCCCTCCATCCTTATTTTGGTCTCCTTCCCATTTGCAAAAGAACTATTTCTCTCTTTTCCATTGTCTGTCTTTTGTTTCACTCTAATTTGTTTATACTTTGGGTTTCTTGTATAAGAGAAGCCGTGAAATATTTAAGCTTGTATGTCTGACTTATTTCACCTAACATTATGGTCTCAAAGTGTATTCATTTTCATACAAATGACTCAAATTTATTCTTCTTTATAATAGGGTAGAACTCTATTGTGCGTAAATACCACACTTTATCTGTTCATCTGCTGCTGAGATTCAGCTGTTATGAGTTGCCTCTGCAATAAACATAGGCATGCTTGTATTGTTGTAAAACAATGTCTTTAACTCTTTTGGGAAGATAGCTAGAAGAGGAATAGCTGAGCACAGTGGAATTTCTATACCGATTTCCACAGTGGTTGTATTAGTCTATAGTTCCAGCAACAATGTAGAAAGATTCCTTTTCCCCCTGAAGCCTTGCCAGCATTTGTTATTACTTGATTTCTTTGTTTCTTCTTTTTTGTCTGTTTTTTTTTCAGTCTTTTTGAGACGGTCTCACTATGAAGTTCAGCCTGGCCTTCAACTGACTTTGTAGCCCAGGCTGGCCTCAAGCTCATCCTCTGACCTCAGCCTCCCCAGTGCTAGGATTACAGGCGTGCACCACCACACCTGGTTCTTGATTTCTTAAAGATAGCCAGTCTTGTTGGAATAAGGTGGAATCTCAGTGTTGTTTTAATTTGCCTTTCTCTAATGCCCTGAGATATTGAACATTTTTTCATGTGTTTAATGGCCATTTGTGCTCCTTCTGAGAAATATCTATTCATTTCAGTTGCCCATTTTTTTTGATTTGGTCTTTTTTTAATGGGGGAGAAGTCTATTTTTTTTGAAGTCTTTATATATTCTATAATACTATTAGTCTTTTGTCTGAGGAGTGGCTGGGAAAACTTTTTTTCCATTCTGTAGGTTGTCTCTTCATTCTGTTATTTATTTTCTTTATTGTGCAGAAACAGTGTAATTTGATATAACCCATTTGTTAATTTTTGATGTTATTTCTTGTGCAATTTGGGTTCTATTCAGAAAGTCTTTGTTTATGCCTATGTTTTCAGGAGTTTTACCTATTTTATGTTACCTATCTAGTACATTAACCTCTTCTGTTTTAACATTTAGATCTTTGATCCATTTGGATTTTTGTTTAGTACACGCTGAGATATATGGATATAGACTCAATCATCAGGATGCGGAGAGCCAGTTTTCCCAACATCATTTGTTAAGAGGCTATCTTTCCTCCATTTTATAGTTTTGGCTCCTCTGTCAAAGATCAGATGACTCTCTCTGGGATTGGTTCTGCAAGCTCTATTCGGTTTTGTTGATCCACATATCTGCTTTTGTGCTATTTTCATGATTTTTTCACCATAGCTTTGTAATATCACTTGAAATTTGGGACTGTGATATTTCCTGTTTTGCTCTTGTAGTCCAGGAATGCTTTTGGTCTTCTGGTTCAATATGAACTTTAGGATTGTTTTCTCCAGTTCTGTGAAGAATGCTATATAGGTATTGTGATTGAGAATTCATTAAATAAATCTATGTATGTTTTTGAAAGGATAGCCATTTTGACAATATTGGTTCTGCCTGTCCAAGAACAGGAGATATCTTTCCATTTTCTGATATCTTCATTGACCTCTTTTTTTTCCCCTAGAGTACTATAGTACTCTGCTATAGAGATCTTTCATTTTCTTTGTTAGGTTAACTCCTGGTGTTTAATTTTTCTTGAAGTTACTGTGAAATGTACTATCTTTCTAATTTGTTTCTCCGTGAGTGGATTCATTATTGGTGTACTGGGGCACTATGACTTTTGTGTCTTAATTTTGTGTTGAAGCTGTTTGTTTTAGGAGACTTTTCGGAAGTTTTTGGGTCTTCTATGCAAAGAAACGTCATCTGCAAATAATGTTAGTCTGACATCTTATTTTTCTATGTGTCTCTCTTTTATTTCCTTCTTTTGCCTGATTGCTCTGGCTAACATTTCAAGTACTATATTGAACAAGAGTAGTGGAGTGACATGGTTGTCTTGTTCCTGACTTTAGGAGGAAAGCTTTGGTTTTTTCCTCATTTACTGTGATGTTAGCAGAAGGTTTGTCACAAATGGCTTTTATCAGATTGAGACAAGGATCTTCCTTATTTTCCTCAGGGTTTTTGGTCATGAATAGAAGTTGGAATTTGTCAAAAGCTAAGGAAAGAAAAAGAAAAAGAAAAAAAGTAAATGAGGCATGAGAGAAGGGATCTGACCAGTGGAACTTGGGCTTTTTTAGGAGGAAGAGTCATCAACATTGATCTCCATGTGAGAATACAGCAAAAAAGTCAGCAAGCCAGGAAAGCCCTCACCAGAACTCAACCATGCCATTGCTCTAATCACTTCCAGTCTCTAGAATGTCAGAAAATACATTTCTTAACAAAGCAACATAAGATACAATATTTTGTTATTATGCTCACTAATATACCTGTCTTAACTCTGAGCCTCCCCTGGATTATTGTATAAACTTCCTAAATGTCTCCTTGTTGCTAATATAGTCTGCAGTTCATTCTCAATAATGAGTCAGTGTTTGATGCACTAATTCTCCACATAAATATTTACTAAGTAGGAAATGAAAACATATGGATACAAGAAAGAAGTGTACAAGAATGTTTACAGCATTTTTATTTGTACTACTCCCAAACTTAGAGCATTAGCAAGTGAATAAACAAATTAGCATGTTCATACAATGGAATATTTTATATCAATAAAATGGAACATAAGGCAACACACAGTAGGGTGACTATAGTTTAAAACAATTTATGATATATTTTATAAAGAACTAGAAGAGAAGAGTTTGAAGGCTTCCAACACAAAGAAATTCTCAGTGCAAATCCTAAGTTCCTTGATTGAATCATTAGGCATTGTCTATGACATATTATACCACTTCCCGTAAATATGCACAATTATTATTATTTAAAAATGAAAAGAACTGAAGGAAACAATTATTGATATCATAGTCATATAGCTTAACCTCGAAATTATTACACTGAGAAAATGACATCAACTACCACTTGGTTTGAGTTGCATGACATTCTAGAGCTGTCAAAACTAAGTTGTAATGTTAGGAATTAGGGCAAGGTTATGAAGGGTATTGCTGATGAGAGGGGAGGATGGATGAAATTTTCAAAGGCGATGCAAGTATTTTATATATGGACTGAAATGGTGATTACGTTAGTGTGGACATTTGTCAAAACACAGAACTGTACCCATACAATGTACATTTTATTGTACTGGGTTACATGTCAAGTCAAAGTAGATACCTACTGTATGATAGCTGCTAATGAACAATGAATGAAGTGTACATTTTCTGGGAATCAAAAGTTGTCAAAAAGCTTACCTTTTTATATTCAATTTGCTTCAAAAAGTGTGTCTTGAGAAGTTCATGTTTCAATATAATAGTTCATATGTTGGCATATTTGTAAACTGTAACCTGATCCCATTACTACTACTTTTGGTTTCTGTATGCTCAGATCACTCATATCCTGATACTCTCATTTTATTTATCATGTCCCATTTTTCTTTTGGAAAATTGCTCTCAATATTGCAAGTAATGTTCACAGCACAGTTCATCAAGTTGTCCTTCCCACACTCAGTGGAATGACTCAAAAGAAATAGGTCAGTGAGTCATTCTTTCATGGAAGTCACCATCTTGCCAAGAGAGATCCATTGTTGGAGCTCAGTGGTTCTGTTTTTCACGTGCTAAAATGTTGCAGGCTGATATCCCCTGGCTACTGCCTTCCTTAAGTCTTATAATATCACTGAACCCTGTACTGCTATGAGCTCCTGTGAGTCTTTCCAGTCAGTTGATTAAGTTTTCTGTTTTATATGGCTGGAGTCACCTTCTGCCATTTGTAGCCAAAGAATGTATACACCTGTCAGTGGCTTCCCATCACCTTAGTCAAAAGTCAAAATCCCTTAGCATGGCTATTTAGGTTAGGCTTTCCCAGAACCCAAATCTGAGCAAGGTGGTGAGTACAAGGAGTTCATTTTGGAGGTGATCCCAAGAAAAAATGGTAGGAGACTGGAAAAACAAGATGGCAAATGGAAGGAAACCAATAAAGGATACCAAACTGAATTGGTTAACACTGGGTGATGGGGGTTCTGTTCAGCAGGGAATGTTGGGAGACAGAGTAGGGGACCATAAGCATGCTCCAATTTTTGGAGTGGAGAAGCCAGGGATATTTATTTATCTTTCCTCTCCCAGTGCTATAGTTCTTATTCAAATGCTGCTCTTGCTATATTAAATGCCTAGAACTCTGATGCTGTCCCTGTTGATGCTTAGAATAAACTGTTGTGGAGAGTTTCAGTGGCAGGCTCAGGGGAACCATGCCAAAATTGCATGGCTGGGCAGTGAAAACATCTGTGAGAATAGCTCGTAGTGCCATAATTTTGACCATGTCTCCCCTGGTAGTCTGTGTGGTTGCCACATAGGACTCTTTTTGGTTCGTTAAGGTGCCCTGTTTTTTAACTCTCATGTCTTAACACAGGTGGAGCCGTTTCCCATGTGAAATTTTCTGTCTTATTCCAAACCACCTATCTTGGTCACTTTCTCATTGCTGGAACATAACACTGGTGGCTCACAATTTAAAGGAGAAGAGATTCATTCTGGTTCAGGTTTTTATCCATAGTCTGCTGGCTTCAAGGCAGGATAGCATGACAGAGGGGCACAGCTGAGGAAAAGCTGCTCACATCATGGCACCCAGAAAGCAGAGGAAAAAGAGATGAGCTGAGGAGGGAGACAGATCTTGCCAAGCCACGCCCCTAGTGAATGGTCTCTTCTGACCAGGCCCCACCTCCTAACATCACATTTAGCTACAGCACCCCCACGATTCAGTCACCTTTCAAAGGTCCTGCCTAGGAGCACATGAGGTTCTTCGGAGGCACCCAGATA
Organism: Dolichotis patagonum; assembly: GCA_004027295.1. Lineage (NCBI taxonomy): Eukaryota > Metazoa > Chordata > Mammalia > Rodentia > Caviidae > Dolichotis > Dolichotis patagonum. The sequence goes on along the minus strand of PVJX010002970.1, from coordinate 18,870 downwards.
ATAAACCATAACACTACCTTTTCTCAGCCTAGATGCCCCTTACTCTGGACCCAACCCTAAAATAAGAGAAGAGCTCTTTAACTGGGCTCCCATTGTACCCCGTCCTTTGTGCAGCACAGAACTTCCCACAACTACAGTAAATAGTTTTATATCTACATTGCCCACCATAGTAGTTTCCCTTTATCCATGAGACACACATCCCAAAATGTTCTGTATATAACTGAAACCATGGCTAGTAGCAAACTCTACATATGTCTTCTTCTGTATATACAGAGTTTTGCTAGGGTTTAATATTATTTAGATACCATAAGAGACCACAATAGTAACTAATAATAAAATAGAATAATGATAGCAATATACTGTAGTCAAATTTATTTAACATGTATGAACTATTTCTGGCATTTTCCATGTATTATTTTCAGACTGTGATCAGTCATGGGTAACATAATCGAAAATGCAGGAACTGTGCTGCAGATAATGCAGAACAGTAACTGTACTGTATACTCTTAACACCAAAAGGGCAACAGATACCTTTTCACCAGAGTATTACCACAGCCAAGAATGAGGTCTAGCACTTAAACAACTAATGTCATTAAATAGCGAGCATCCGGGCAAGGACAGAGTGGGAATGGACTCAGAGGTCCACACTGGTAGACACTGAGGGGCTAAGTGGCTGTTTACTCAGCATGTACCCACAGTTGTTGACATCTGTTGTGGACAGTTTAGTTAGACTTATGGTTTCAGGATGAGGTAAATAGTTTTTCATTGCCAAAACTGTTGACCCATTATTTTTCTTTTCTGACGAACCAAAACCTCCTGTGTGATACCATGATACTGTCTTCTCTAATGCTTTTCTGATTGGGAGAGGTGCACTGAGGGCACAGTGCCTTCTTACTTTAAAGATATCATGGTACCTTGCTTGGGATCATGGCCCTTTGTAAAGCTCAGACCTTTTTGATATTATTTTGTATGTGTCTCTAAATTTAATAGTATAGGTAGCATGTAATGTGCATATGTACTTATATTTCTATGGTCTGAATTTTTAAATAGTTTTATTAGCCTAAATAAAACCCTTAAATGCTGCTTACATGCTATAAAACAGAGATTTGTTTTTCCTTTCACAAGGTACCTATGGCCTCTTTTCTAGGTATATGTTTCAGCGTGCTAAGGATGCTCAAGTCTCTGGAAAAGCCTTGAGTCTTATGTACAGAATGTAGCCCCAACCAAGCAATTATTCAATACCTCTTTGTTCCTAGTAGTATAAAAAACTAACCAAGAAAAGACATTTTTTAAAAACCATAGATCAGCCTTCAGTGAATATGCCCATTAGATGTGAAAGATTAACCTATTTGAAAGTTCAAAAAAAATACTTAATGATAACTGATTAGATATTTCAACCGCAGGGAGAAAAGTACTTGAGGGTAGATTTTATGCAATTTATGTAACTTTGATTATTTGTATTTCCTTAAATAACTCACCAAGAACGGTAGAAAACATTTCTCTCCCACAGAGAAAATATATTTCTTAGTTTGTGGAAGGACTTGCTAATCTCCGACATATTGTAGGTGATATTTTGTGACAGCAAAAATATGTGAGATTCTTGTTAGGTGCATGATATTTTGAAGATTAACTGCAAATAAAACATGACAATTCCTCGGATGCTATTTTGCTTTTAGAGACGTTAACAACGATTTTCATATTCACATCTAAAAATGCAATACTCTGGGCTTGGTGCTGAGGTTAAATGTTTTGTCCTTTTTTATTAAGCTCTTTAACATCATTCACTTCCATATAGCTTAGGCACAAGGGCACGAAGGTGATCGCAGCATGGTTCATAAGTTCCAAAATCTTTCCAATCATGCAGAGGAGAGAAAATATCCAAAAAGTTATACCACAACGCAGAATGTGATCAGCCCTGCTAGAATCAGTACAAAATTGTAGGCATATTCAGACCTTGGAGAGAACCTCTATACCCGCCAGGATATAGGAAGGGTTCTTGGAGATCGTGGCCTTAGAAATAGGTTACAAAATGTAGATAGTACTTTGCCAGAGGCAGAGGGGAAGGAGGAGATGGGAAGACATTTTAGGCAAAGGAAACAGTGTGACACAAGCCTTGAAAAAGGATATTATGGGAGAGTATTATGTATGGCACAAGACAAAAGCGATTTGGCTAGAGTAAGAGGGTCATAGGGGAAGCTGGGAAAGACGTCTGAACAGCCAGATTAGTCCCTGCCCGTGAAGAAACTTGATAAATAAGCGAGGAATTTGAAGTTTGGTCTGAGGATATAACACTAGAGAGGGGCCTTTGCAAGGCAGTGGCAGGAAAGGTCATGCTTCTAGAAAGTTCTTCTGGGAGTATGTGTAGATTTCCCAGTGATGCTGGAATCAAGTCTCTAATCCTTAATATGGATCTCATAGCTTCTCTGGTCTCTTTCACTGTTGCTCCTTCTGCTTTCCAGGCACCTTTGTGTTTCCTCAGCCTGACTACCAGATTGTTTCCTGTTCTCCCACCTACCTCACCCATGGCCAACTGACACCCGTTTCTTTCATTTAAATTTTTTTTTATTTTAAAGAGAGGAAAGCTAAAACTAATAATGCAGAATTTGAAAGCAAGATAATAGGAAATTAACAATAGTTAATATATTTCATATTGTTATTTTCAATGAGTTAAATGTCACGCCCTTAGTGAAACTATCTCTGACCACCAAGCATCTTTTCTATCTCTTTTGTATCTTGTCAGTTATGTAGTAGTGGAATTAGTGGTTTGCTGTGTCACAGGTGAAGACATTGAGGCTTAGCGAGATTTTCTCCACACCGTACCAAAGAAGGTATGAAAACTGAGGCTCATCTGGGCATGGTGGCATATGCTTTAATCCTAGCACTCTGGGAGACTGAGGCAGTAGAATCACAAGCTAAAGCCCAGCTTGGTTAACTTAGTGAGAGCCTATCTTAAAGCTAATAAATAAATAAATAAATAAGTAAACAAAAGTCTGGGGATGTAGCTTGGTGCCAGCATCCTTGGTTCAATCGCCAGTACCACACCAAACCCAAACCCAAAACCAAACATAAACTAAACCAAACCGAATCAAGGCACAGAGAAGCATTTGTTTCAGATTAAATAAGAGAAAGATTTCACTCTTTAAGTGACTTTATGCAATGATATCTCATTTGCAGCCCATGGATTAAAAAATAATATTTCCTCTTCTGTCATAGCTAACCATTGTACAGAGGTCTACATTTTCATGTTCACTTGGATGTGATGCTGCTACCTAACGTGACCTTCATAGTGCTCCTGGGAGATGTTACTTCACCTTACATATAATGGAGTGGTCAGCAGAGAAGTGGCTGGGATGTGGACACAGCTCATATGCTAGAAATTGAAGCAATAGCTTGTCTTTTCTGGCTGTGAATCCTGGTATTTTCACTGAGCTGTTTCTCCTCTTGAACAGAATATCATGAAGAAAAATGAAAGTATGTGCAAAGATGCTGGGTGACGGGTACCACAGATATTCACTATTCAGTGAGTGGAGGAATGGCAGGAGCACAGAGTCTCACTAAAAGAATACAGTCAGATTAGGACATTGATGCACATCCAACCTGTTAGCAGCATTTCTTGAAGTTGATTTGAAAGACTGGCTCCGAAAAAAATATTTAAATCCTGCTGAATTGACCTCAATTTCTATTCCAATAAATTACTGGTCTTTGCAATTAGTCATCCAGCTTGTCAACCATATGAAGGGAGGATTTATTTTCTGTTTCAGGCAGTGCTGTTGAGCAGATGGGCAGGTTGCCATGGCAGAACCTGGCTGTGTTTCCAGGTAATGTGGGGGAGGGGGGCGGGGGAGCAAGGCAGAGGCAAAGATTATCACCTCAAGACGTTTTCTTATTGTTAAGTCAGCTCTGAGCTCATATCCCAGCTTTGTTCCAAAATTTACTTTTAGATCTGCTGTTTGGAAGTTGGGAGTTTTTTTTTCTTATTGTTACATCTGGGCGGAGGGGGAAGCCGGAGTGTGTGCAGGCTTGGTCTTAGAAAGCAGCGAGAGCAATGCAGTTCATCCTGAGAAAGGCAGGGGCTGGAGGGCCAGCCAGACTTCTTGACTTGGAGGTCAATCAGAGGTGCTGTGGTCTGGAGTGGGAGGAGCCATGGATCAGAGCCAGGGGAAACAGAAACAGTAGACTAAAACGTAAACAGCCAGGACGGATCCTGACAGGGGATGTTGCTCTTGCCAGAGTCGTGATCACTGGCATGCTACACAGGTGCCTGTTGTTCCCACTGGGTCTTTATGTGCTTTCAGCCCCACATGGGTCCAACACCTCTAGGAAAGCTCCCCACTCCAATCCTGCCAAGATTTCAACTTGGTTTATTTTTTTAGCCTATCGTATACTTTATGAATTGATTATTTTTATTACTGTTGTTGTTGTGAACTGTTTCTGCCCAACATACAGTTCCATTAGGGTGGATACTTTTGTTTTTATTTTTAAAATTCTGTATCTTCAGTCTCTAGAAATATGCCAGGTACATAACAGGCATTTGATGAATGTTTTGGTGAATAAATAATTTTAACAATTGGGTTAAATTCTCTGTCCCTCCCTGCATCTTTCTTCCTCCTATGCATGAAAATTAAAACCATTCATGACTTCCTTTTATATTGCCTTCTCCCTTTTTGATTTTCTTTTTGTTCCTCAATCTGAATTATTTCCTTCCTGAAAGTTTTTGCACATGCTTTTCTGTTTCCCTGGAAAGCTCTTCTTCCATATCATCTCACGCTGGCTCCTCCATGCCACTCAAATCTCAGCTCGCGTGTTGGTCTCCTTCGGGAAATCTCCCCTGACCACCCTCCCCAAATCCTCCCTGTTCCTCATTCCCATCACTCCCATCATTCTGATATCACACTATTGGGAGTATCACTTCTTGGATAAAATATCACCATCTGAGATGATCTTTTTCATGCATTTGTTTTCTTGTCTCTGTCTCTCACTGACTCCTTCTGCTTTGGCCTTTGGTAGGGCAGAGACCTTAGTGATTTTGTTTTCTGAGATATATGCCTGGTGTCTTGACCAGAAGCATGTTTAATCCTTAATAAATATTTGTGGGTGATATGATCAGGACTGTGCTTCCTGGAGTTAATCTACCTATATTGAGACTTTGGCTCCACTGTTATTGACTATCTGTATGACTTGGGGACAGTGTTTGCCTTTTTTTATGCCTGGGTTGCTTATCCATGTATGAATCTCATACTAATAAGCATCTCCTGTGATTTTTGTGCTGGTTAATGATGATGATGGCTGACAAGTGCTTAGATGTTAAGCACAGTTTTAAGCCTTTATTTCACGATTTCATTCACATCACAACTCAGTAAAGTGAACATTATTTTTGTTCCCATTATTTACATTACCCAAGGTTTAGGGGTGCAAATAACATATAGTTCTAAAACATGGACAAGAGACTGAGGTCCAGACAGTCTAGCTCCGGAGTCTGTATGTCACATGTTGCGGGCACATAGTAACTACTCAATAAATGATGCGATAAATGTCAGCTGTAGTTATTATTAGCTATGTAACATTGCAAATGAATATACTATAAATCTTATTATTTCCTCAAAGACTTCAGCTGTGAAATAGGCAGCTTGGCATTAGATTCCAACAACCAGAAAGGGAAATTCACATTAATGTAAAGAGATAATCTGAACAAACAATTCTTTCATTACATAAGAAATTATTAAAATATACACAAGTAATGTATTTGATACAAAATAAATAGATTTTATTGATCATTGAATGTTACTGAAGACATAGCATGTGTTTCTTTATATTGGCAATGGGCATCTGTTAGAACAAGCTTCCAGAATGCCAGTTTGGCTTAGGTAATTCTGTGAAAGAGGTTCAGTATCTGTGTTCTGGATTATTTTGGCAAATTAAGACATACAGGCATTCAGACTTGCTTGTGAATAGTTAAACTGAATTGTAAATCCTCAAATGTCAAGGGAATATTGTAGATTTTTTTCTTCTGTATTTTGAAACTTTTATTATAAAGTTTATATACTTAGTATTTATTAAACTGCATTTTTAAATGTAGAGGTAATAGTCATTATTTTTCTCACTATTCTTCTGCCAGAGTCTTGCATCTAATAGAGACTAATATTCCATATTTAAGGAAATTGTTTTTCCTGGGATTGAATCATGACATTGATGATTAAGTGTATATCCATGTCAACTATGGTTCATAGGAGACACAACACCTCTTTCCAAATGAGGGATTTGTGTTGAGATAGTCCACCAGGGTGGCAGGTACATTCAGTAAAGGAATTCAGAAAATGACAGATTTTAGAGGTGGAAAGGACACAAGGGCCATGTAACTCAATTTATTTCTTTCACAGTCAAGGAAATGGAAACTCAGGGAGTGTATGCAATTGGTCTAAAATCAAACAGCTAGTTAGTACAAGAAAAAGATTCCTGGTTCATTGCTTTGTGAAAGGGCAGAGCGAATATGCCTTAGGGATTTTAGTTTTCTGTCATACACAGTAGAACTTACAAAATTACATGAGTGGATAGCTAATGTGTCCAATAGACCATCTGTCTCAAAAAAATGAAAGTGTTAAGCAAAATTTCTATGCTTTTTAAACTAAATCTCCTCATCAGAGTTTATGTGTAGAAATGCATGTTTTAGTTTTACTAAAAATAATTTCTTTCCTGATTAAAAGCTCACATTAATTACAGGAATTAGAAACATACAAAAACCATGAAGGTAAGATAAAAGTAAATCATGATTTTACCCCTGCTATAGTAAGGATGCAAAGGTTCTTGCGTTGGAGTTTTGGCCCTCAGGACAGAGAGCTGTGGAGTTTCATGGAAGTCTTTAGATCACTCAGAAACTGCTTGCAGTAAGAAAAAACACTCGGGTGGCTCTTCTGGGATCCCTGAGTTCTGGTGGGATTGACCTGGTATACGAGTGATTATGACTCCTGAATTGATCTCTGTCCTCTTATTTGCAGTGTCTTGTTTATGTTCTTGTCCTTGAGACACAATATCAGACACCCACAAATTAAAGGAAGTAAGGTTTATTTTAGGTCACAGTTTGTAGAAGTTTTAGTCCATAGTCAGCTGGCTCCAAAGCAAGGTGGCACATGGCAGAGGATAAACAGCTCAGGGCATGACAAGGGGAAGCAGAGAGGAACCAAGTAGGAGGAAGGGAGATAGGCTTTTCCAGTCATGCTTTCTGTGACCCTCCTCCTCCAACCAGGCTTCACTCCACCACAACACATTTAGTTATAAACTCATCATGGATCCAATGATAAATATCATGTACCCATGACCCAAAAACCTCCCAAAGCCCCACATATGAGTGCGTGAGTCTTTGGAGATATAAAGATATATAGCTATAAAGCATAACACCCAATGTGATCTTTTCCTCGCATAAGTGCTTCCATCAAGTTGTGATGCATCCCAAGGGCCCTCAGGAGAGCTGAGCTGGTACTAGCACCATGCCCTCAAGTCTCCAAAGCTGGAGCTAATTAACTCTGTTGGTATAGTTAGCTTCTCTCAGATATTTCACTGTAGTAATGAAAACTGGATTTAATTGCTCCTTGACAACCACTGTTAAGTTTATGGAACTGGTTTTTACATTTCACGTGATATGTGTGTATAGATATGACCATATATGCACAAAGCACCTAGTTATTCACAGTATATGTTATATAAATATATTATATAGCATGTGTTATACACTAGTATCTATTGACACTATGTGATTGAGTATCCCTAATATGAAAATCCAAAGCCTAGAATTCCCCAACACCCAAAACTTTTTTGATTATCAACATGGGATTACAAATAGAAAGTTCCTGGTCTAACCTCATGTGATGGGTTGCAGTCAAAATGCTGGTGAACTAAAAATTGAATAAACTGACCTTCAGAATATGTGTATGATATATAAATATAATATAAATTAATTTAAGGTTTAGGATTTGGGTCTTATTCCAAAGAAATCTCATTACCTATGTATGTATGAATATTTCAAAATGTGAAGTATTCTGAATTCTGAAAGACTTCTGGTCCCAAGTATTTTTGATAAGGAACAACTTACTTGTGTTATTATACATATTCTATATAACATATAGTATAATTATGTGTACCAACATTTGTTTAAATGGGGTCATATGATGCATTATTTTACAATTTTAAAATGTTTTCTTCATTTTATCTGAGTTTGTTTAACTTTAGAGTTATTTTGCTATTTGGTAGAATTTGCTTTTCCCAAGCATAATGATTTTTGAGTCATAACTCTTGTGACTGTCCTGAAAGTAGCGATTTATTCAGTATTTCTACTTCCTCCTGAGTCATTTTTGACATGCAATAGTTTTAAAATATTGTCCCATATTGGGCCAGCGCAGCCAGCCTTTGTACTCCTACTTCATTCAGTCATTGAAAGTGAGCTGCCCTGGGAAAAGGATGTGACCTTGGTCACAGAAGCACAGAAACTGCCAGGACACACGCAGAAGCTGGAAAAACAGGACTTTCCAAAGCGGGATCTGGATGGCATGTACCAGGTCTACCAGAGTTGATTCTCTGCAACATCTAATAAAACTGGCTTTTTATCTAAAAAGATTAGAAAAAACATAAGTGAGAACAACAATGTCTCAAAAATATTAGGAATGAAAATAGGACAAGACCAAGCATAGAGAAAGATTTCCAAAGTAAATATTTTGAAGAAATGTATGCTCTTGATGTATTTACTGTACTATAGTGTGTCTTAATTAATGTTTCTTGATGCTAAAGAAATGGTTCCAGCTTGAATGATTGGAACTGAGTTATTGGATGATTAATCTGGTGTCTTTAGAGAGATAATACTAGCAAGAAATAGCAAGTAGACAAACAAATTAAGAGAATAATGCAATGTCTGGGGGAGAAGTGATCAAAGCCATAGCAGTGGGGGCATACAGTAAAAGGCAAACACAGGGACACTAGAGATATAACTGAAACAATAGCTGAGGTAATTCCACATCTTCTGAGCACAAAGAAGTCAAGACATTGCTACAACATTTGTCATTGTGACCAAATACTTGAAAAAAACTTGTTGGAGGAAGAGAGATTTATTTCAGCTCAGAGTTTTGGAGGTTGTAGTCCCAGGTGAACTAGCTGCAGTGCTCTTAAGCCTGCGGCAGGACAGAAGCATCACAGTCAAGGGCAAAGTGAAGGAAAACTGCTTACTTTATGGCTGCCAGGAAGCAGAAACAGAACGAAAACACTTTCTGAGAAGAGACATGCTCTTCAAGGAGTCCCTGCAGTGGCCAACTTCCTCCCATGAGGCTTCACCCACTAACAGCCCCTTGGGCTATGAATTCATCAGTGAGTAAATTCACTGACGACATTAGCGCTCTCACTATCCAGTAATGTCTCCAGACAGCTGCTAACGCCATCAAGCTGACAGTCAAAATAAGTCATCCCTGGCTTTTGATAGGTGACAATGGAGAAGGAGGAGGAGGAGGAGGAGAAACAGAAAGAGGAGAGAGACAGTATTCAATGGAAAGAGATTGTGTGAAGGCAAAACAGTGTCAAATTTGGAGTACAGATATCTATAAGAGAAAAAAGCCCAGAATTTAGGCTTTACTCATATTTATTCATATTTATGGAATATGAGTAAAGCCTACATCACACTAGGGAGCCATTGAAGGATTGGTTCATGGTGTCATAATATTTTAAAAAGATCAGAATATGTTAATCATGAGATATTATTTGGAAAAAACATATTTAAAGACAGAGTATTTGGATCCATATTCAGCTGTTTTATTCTTTTGTTGAGCAACTTCAGACTGGTCATTTAGTCTCTTGAAATTAGTTCTGCTCTTCATGAACAACAACAGATAATCCCTGATTTCCTCAAAAATTGTTAAGCATATCAAACAAGAAGTGGGTAAAAGACCAAATATTATAAATCAAGTTATTGTTAAAGGTGGGAATGGACTTAGAAATGGGATGATGAGTTTAAAGAATGTTTTCTATAGAAATAAAGCAATGAGGAGATTATCAACTGAAGTAGAAAGGAAATAGAGGAAAACAACCTAAAGTAATAATAAGTTCAGAATGTTTACTTAAAGGTGTTCTTCCAACCAATTTTTGTACACTAATTTAGCAATCCCATGAAATAGGTACTATTACTTTACAGAATGGTTAAAAATCTTGCCCAGCCTCATTTCACAAGAAAGATTGGGATTTGAATCCAAGTTGGTTGGTTTGAGAGCTTCTATTTTCATTGCTGAGCTATTGACTTTCAAAGGGGTATTGGTGGTTGTCTTTAGATTTGCAGGGGGTCCCTGTTTTCAGTTTTGCTCTTCACCCTTGGGTAAGGGTGTGTTTGATTTCCATGTTTAGGCTACTACCTGAGCAATGAAAGTACCTAAGGATTTTTTTTTAATTTCCTTGTGTTTTTTGAATTACTTAATGCCACAGTTTGCCCATTTAAGTGGAAGACAAGTATAAGAGACTTGTGTGTGAGTGTGCTTGTGGGGGTGTTCTGAGACAGGGTCACACTCAGTGGTTCAGACTGGTCTTGAACACTTTGAGATCTTTCTGCCTTACCCTCCCGAGTGCTGGGATTATAAGTATATGTCATCACAATTGATTCTTAATTCAATAGATTTTTAAAGAGTGTTCCTATTCAAAACTACCTAAAATTTCTTAGGGCATTCATTTTGATTTAAATTTTAAATGTTACCTTGAAGAAATAAAACAATCTCCTCCTTAATCAAGTACCAAATTGCGTATCATTACCAATAGGTGGGTACCCTGACATCTGGAGTCCTGCAGTAGGAGTGCAAAGCATTATCTAGAATTATTCTTTCTTAAAAAGGTTTGTATCCCCTGTAATCACAACTCTCTACCTAACTTCTGGTTTACAAGAAATACAGTGAGTGGAGAAGCCAGATAAATGACATTGTAAGGGAGCAATGCAGAAGGTTGAACATGCTATAAAAAAACTGGTCTGGACTTTCAAAAGTCAGTTCCATGAGAAAATAAAAGGCAGAAAAACTGTTACAGAAAAAGAGAAATCACAGAGGTATAACAGTTAAGGTGTGAACCTTACCATCGTCCTCAACTGGAAATTAAAAGGAAACAGGTACATAATATATTACAATAATCACTAAATTTAAAGAATATTTACAGGGCCAGGGATTTAGCTCAGTGGCCTGGTGCCTGCCTGGAAAGCATGAGATCTTTAGTTCAATTCCTGGTTTAAAAAAAAATATTTACAACTTAAATTTTGGAGAAACTACTTAACATTCTACACCTACCTTCCACCATTTCTCATTTCCCCTACCACTTCTACCTCCACCTCTCTATTCATTTTAATTATACTTTAAAAAAATCAAATTGTACATATGAGTGGGGATAATATGTAAAGATCTACTATGTACTTTCTGTGACATTTAAATCAGGTTAAGCATCTATTTCTTCAAACATTTGTCATTTTATGGTAAAATAATTCATAATTATTTCTCTTGTTTTTAGATACAGCACATAACTGTAATCTAAATTCATTCTACTACACAATAGCATGTTGCATCAGGCGGGAGAGGGGGTGACTTTGAGGAGGGTTAGAGTTCGCCGGTAAGGACCTTTTTGTCTTTTCTGGATCCCTCACCCTTGCCCCAGCAAGGAATGAGGAAGTGGGGTAAGACTGGCTCAAATCCAAGGCCTCTGTTGGAAAATGAGGAAGTCAGGTCTGAAGGATGCAGAGCAGAAGTTTATTTATGGTGCGATCCATGCAGGAAAAAGCGACCTCAACAGCAGAGTGGGCTGCTAGGTAGGGGAATCCAAGGGGGTTGCCTGATGCTCCTAGAGTGCCCATAAGGGTAAGCTGATTTTTAAAAATACCTGTTTCACTGGTTGGTGTGATCCAGGCCAATCAGGGTCTTATCCTTTGTTTGTGGAGTGAGGAAAAGATCATAGGTTGAGAGTAAATGCATGCAGTAGTTTCACAGAGGGTGGCTTTCCCAAAGTCATAGTGCACCATAAGCATGTGGAAATTTTACAACCATCAGCCACCCAGGTTTTGCCCTGTATTTCCCACCTACTTCCCTTTAATCTGTCCCTACAAGCACACCAGATTTCTTACTCTTATGTAACTGCAACTCAGTACCCATTTGTTATGGTTTGGATTTGAAATGCCTCTCAAAACTCGTGATCTGATGAGTTGGCTCCAAGTTGATGGACTTTTTGGGAAATGGCTGCATCATGAGGGCTCCAACTTCATCATAGATCATGATTTGATAGCATTCTTGGAATGTGATAGAAACAGAAAGTGGGGCCTGGTTGAACTAAGTGGATCATGAGGCAAGACTAGGAACTACATTGGGTCCCTGGCCCCTTCCTCTCTGTCTCTTTATGCTTCTCTGTCTGTTATAAGGTGAATTGTTTTGCTCTGCCACAGGCTCTCTGTCACGATGTTCTGCCTTACTGTAGGCCAAGAAGAAATGAGGCTGAGTAATCATGGACTGAAACCTCTGAAACCATGAACCAAAATAAACTTTTCTTCCTTATTTATCTCAGGTATTTGTTACAGTGATGGAAAGGTGACACACCCTAGATTAACACCATTGATTAACTTTTCTTCCCCCTTAGTTTCTCTAGCTTCTGGTAGCCACTTTTTTACTTTTGATTTCTATTAGGTCAAATTTTTAGATTCCACATATGAATAAGATAATGCAGAATTTGTTTCCATATGCCTGCTTTGTTTCACTTAATGACCTCCAGTTCTGTCCACACTGTTGCAAATAAGGTTTTATTCTTTTTCTTTAATGTCTGCATATACCTTTTTGCTGTGCTAGGGTTAGAAACCAAGGCATGGTCCTCTTGTATGAGAAACCCAAAATATAAATAAAGCACAAAATAAAAGATTGATAATAGGAAATAGGAAGAGCTTTTTCAAAGGGGAAGGAGAATAGGAGATGGAGAGAAGGAAAGGGAAGGAAGAGATTAATAAAGAATTGAAAAAATTGGAAATAGTGTTTTTGCATATGGGAAGGGAAATGAGTTGGAGGGATCAGGGTAGGATGGGAGGGGAAAGGGACAAAAAAAGAATTAAGATGTGTTATGGATATGCACAATTGTCCCATGATAAAGGTAATCATTATGTACTACAAACATGCATGGTACATAAACACTCTACCATGAAGATGTATCTTTAACCCTGTGCTACATCAATGTCTCTAGTTCTATACATGTTGTTGCGAATGACAGTGTTTCATTTTTTCATAGGCTGAATAACGTTTTATTGTGTTTATGGACCACATCTTGTTTATCCATTCATTTGTTGATGGATACTTAGGTTTCTCCCATTTCTTGGCTGTTGTGAACAATATTGTAACAAACATGGGAGTTCAGATGTCTCTTTAATATATTGACCTCATTTTGTTTGCATATATACCTAGTTGTGGGATTGATAAATAATATGGTAGATCAATTTTTAATTTTTTGAGAAGCTTCAATACCTTTTTCCATATTGGCTGCACTAATTTACATTCCCACCAATAGAGTACCTGGATTTTTTTTCTTTTTTTGGTGCCAGGAATTGAAATCAGGACCTTGAGCTTGCCAGGCAGGAGCTACACTACTGAGCATTATCACCCGCTGCCTGGATTTTTTTCTTTCTTTCTCCATACTCTTTCAGCACTTGTTATTTTTTGTTTACTAGCCATTCTGGTTGTAGTGAGGTGGTTATAACTTGTATTCTGTGATGCTTTGGGATTTTAAGCATTTTTGATGTGTCTGTTACCTATTTCTATGTCCTTTTGAGAAATATCTAGTTAGGCTTATTTCCCATATTTTAATTGGGTTATTTGTTTTTTTGCTATGGAGTTGTGGGAGTTTCTTATAGAGTTTGTGTTTTAACTACTTGTTCTGGGGCCAGGACATTGTGTCCAATAAAAATCCTCCAGATAATTTTAATGAGACTACAGCACTAAAATAACTTGCACCTTTGCACTAGGAGACATAGAAATATACTTGAAATAGTAATGCTTCTAATGTCACAAATGGAAACCACCCACATGTCAATGAACAATAGAATGAATAAGTTGTGCTGTCCATTACAAAGGAAAATGATTGTTTTAGTGCCTATGAATATATAATTAATTTTTTGGTCTGCATACATTGAATTTTCAGTTTTGATTTAATTCCTTCTACTCCAGTATAAGCTGTGTATTATAATAAAAACATTCCTAAGCATTGCATTTTGAGTTGACCTTTATCTTCAATCTCAGATTTCACTCCCTGGTTATCAGCTTCTTCGGAGTGAATGTTGCCTTTGTATTTGGACATTCAATTCCTTTCTTCCAGTTTGTGGTTTTTGGAGAATGAGAACCGGTTTGTTCCTTTAAAAGCCATTTGCAGTAGTCTGCCTGGAATTTAAAATTTTATGGCTTATTCCATCAGTCCATGCGATATTGCCCCATCTGAATTTAGCTAACTGAGCTAATGCATAATTAGCATTTCTCTCTACTTCTCCCTGTATGAGTTGGGAATTATGTTTTCACAGTGTGTACCAGGAAGGCAGACATGTCTAGGATGTCTTTCTGAGTTGATATTTCCCCTTCCTACCCCTCTACCGTGTAACTCCTACTCTGCTAGTTTTGTTATTTTTAAAAAATTTTCCTTTAGGTCAATGGAAAAATTACTATTTAATATACTTCTCAGGCTTGTGATTCCTCCTAAACTCAAATTCCTGCATTCTGACCTTCACTGTCAGCTTAATTAACTGATATCTCCTAGTGAAAGTAACAGTGTTGTTTTATTTCTTACTGGTGAGATGTGTTAATGATTCATCAGCAGGGTATTAATGTTCATTTTCATCCAACGAGCACCAAAGATACACCTTTCACAGCTTATTAATTTTAAGGTTCCCTGGATCAAAATCGTCTGTGAGGGTTAAAAGCCACTTAAAAAACTGTCATGCACTTTCCTGGTTCATGATAATTGAAGCCTGTGTTTATTTTGACAAAGGGAGGTATATTAGTTCATGAAGGGATGATGGTGTGTTATCAAGGTAAACACATTTGTAGACTTTCAGAATAATTCTAGAAAATATTACTAATTAGAAATCTAAGATTTGGGTGCATTACCACTATTAGAAAGGGACATACAATAATCGGCTTTGAGTTTAATTTCAAAAGCATTATAAGAGATAATATTGTGGTCTAAGAAATATTGAACATAGAAAGTATTATGGTTTATATCTAGATATCCTTGAAGAGCCTCATGTGCTCATAGGTGGGGATTTTGGAAGGTGATTGGGTTACGGGCTTATAGTTGGGCTGCTGTTAGAAGACAGGGTCTGGGCAGGGGCAGCAGGTCACTGGGAGCATTTTCTCTGTGCATGGCTTCTTCTTTCACCCTCTGCTTCCCTGCCACCCTGACACAAGCAGCTTTTCTCCTGCCATGTCCTTCTGCCATGCTTCCCTGCCTTGGAGCCAGCCACCTATGGACTGAAACTCCTATTAAGCATAAGCCCACATACATCTTTCCTCCTTAAATTGCAGGCATTGGGTATTTTGTCACAGTAACTGGGAAAGTGACTAAGTCAGAAGGCAAGAGGTCTTCATTTTCCTTAATGTTTTTACAGAGTACGGAGCTAAAGCTATCAGTTAACTTTTTACTTCATGATAAAATGCTCTGATACAGAATTTAATGGTTACAAACACAATTCTTTTGTCAGTTTACAGTTTTGTGGGTTGGCAACTTGGGCAGAGATCAACAGGGTGATTCTTTTGCTGATCTCATTTGGAACTTACTTGTGCATCTTTGGCCAATAGGCAGGTTGATCTGTGAGAGACCTCGACATGGATGGTAGTCTTTGCTCTGTGTGCTTTAATATCTTCTAGACATAAATCATTTTTTGCAAGGAGCTGACCAGGGACCCAAAGACATCAAGACAGGGCAAGCCTCAGAAAGCAATCACATTTCAATCTGTTTGTATTTGGGGGGGGTTAGTATTGTCCTATTGGCCAAAACAGATCCCATAGAGTTTGGCTCTCTGTGAACCGACTCACAAAGCATAGCTGCTAGAGACCAGCATCACAGCCTGACTCTGTGGGGCCCGAACCTCCGGGACCCGCAGAGTGGCCCAGGCTGTTTGGATCGAAAGTCTGCGCAGACCAGCATCTCAGCATGACTGTTTGGGACTGGTAGGCCCACCCTTCATCCTCAGGGAACTGCCCTGAGACTGGCATCTGGGCCAGGTCTGTCTGGGCCTGTAGGCCCGCCCTTCACCCCCAGGAAATCTCACAGAGACCAGCATCACGGCCTGACTCTTTGGGACCGGGAACCTCCGGACCCGCAGAGCTCTGGGCTGTTTGGATTGGGAATATTGTGGAGACTGGCATCTTGGCCAGGTCTGTTTGGGACCGGGAACTTTGCAGAAACCAGCATTTTGGCCTGACTCTTTGGCACCTGCAGGCTCACCCTTCACTCACAGGGAAACTCTTGGAGACCTGCATGGGACAAAGCATGGTGGCCTGGCCTGCCTGAGATTCCACAGGCTCCGGATTGACCACAGCCAGCATTCGCCTTACAACTTAGGGAGCCAGGAGCCCACAGAGGGGAGTTAGGACCCTGTGAGGAAGCCAAGAGCCTGTGGGGGAGCCACTGCCCCTCCAGGAACTGAGGGTGCAAGAGGTAATTCGTCACACATGCAGAGAAAGCTTTGGAACACCGCTCAAAGCAAGGAAATAAGAAAAATGACAAAAGGAAAGACCAAAAGGCAGGCTCAAAGACCTAGCCCTCCCCAAGAAAGCTTAGAAGCTGTATACATAGAAGAAAAAAGAAGCCATACACCTGAAATGTCTGAAATGATATCAAATGAAATAAATATGCAAATAGAGAAAGCTATGGAGAAATTCAAATCAGAAATACTTGCCCAGGAAAAAGAAGAATTGATAAAAATAATGAAAGAAATAGTGAACACATCTAGTGAAAACACAGCTAAAAAATTAGAGGAACAAAGCAAACAGATAGAATTCCTGAATGAACAATATAAGAAACAAACAGAATGCATAAAGCAGATTCAAAGAGAGATACAGGAAATCAAAAATTCTACTGAAAGCTGTAAAAACTGCCTCAATGAAAGTGAAGATAGAATTTCAGACCTCGAAGATAAGATTGCAGCCAGTGAGCAGGAAAGACAAGATCTTTTAAAAATAACAAAGAATCAGGAAATAACAATTCAACACCTGCAAGACGATGCAAAGAAAAATAATATAAGATTAATAGGGATAAATGAAAAAGAAGGAGACAGCCCAAATGATATCAAGAGGATATTTATAGAAGTAATAGCTGAAAACTTCCCAAACATGAGAAGAGAAACAAACATCTGGATAAGTGAAGCATATAGAACTCCAAACAGCCATAACCAAAATAAAATTACAACTAGACACATAATAATCACCATCCCAGAAATCCAACATAAGAATAGAATACTAAAAACTGTCAGAGAGAAAAGAGAGATCACCTGTAAAGGAAAACCGATCAGAATCACGGCAGACTTTTCAACACAAACAATGAAATCAAGAAGAGCATGGAGTGAAGTCTTTCAGATCCTAAAGGAAAACCACTTCCAACCCAGACTGACATACCCTGCAAAACTGTCCTTCAAAATGGATGGAGAAATAAGATACTTCCATGACAAAGAACAACTGAAGAACTTCATGAACACCAAACCAGCCCTACAAAGAATACTGAAAGACATTCTAGATACACACGGGAGAAAACCACCAAGCAAGGCAGACAATTAAACAGAATGTAAAGCTAAAGACACAACAGCAGAAAGATAACATGTCAACAATAAACCAATATATAACAGTTACAACCATTAATGTAAATGGCCTTAACTCGCCAATCAAAAGAAACAGACTGGCAGAATGGATCAAGAAACAACATCCAACCACATGCTGTCTACAAGAAACCCATCTAACCCAAAAGGACACTCATAGACTGAAAGTCAAAGGATGGAAAATGATACTTCATGCAACAGGAAACCAAAAAAAATCAGGAGTAGCAATCCTGTTTGCAGACAACGTGAATTTCAAACCAAGAATGATCCAAAGAGATAAAGAAGGTCATTACATACTAGTTAGGGGAAAACTTCAAGAGGAAGAAATAACAATCTTAAATATATATGCACCAAATTCCAGAGCACCCAGCTACATAAAGCAAATACTAACAGAAATGAAAAATCAAATAAGCAATAATACAATTATAATAGGAGACTTTAACACACCATTGACCCAAAGGGACAGATCAACTAGACAGAAAATCAGCAAAGACATAACAGAACTGAATCACATCTGTGAACAAATGGACTTGATAGATGTATACAGAGTGTTCCATCCAACAACATCAGAATACACTTTCTTCTCAGCAGTACATGGGACATTCTCTAAAATAGACCATATACTAGCCCACAGAACATATTTAACTAAATGCAAAAGAATTGAAATTGCCCCATGCATGTTATCGGATCATAGTGCTGTGAATCTAGAAATTAATGATAAAAGAAATTGCAAAAAACCTACAAACACATGGAAACTGAATAATACACTCTTGAGCAATCAATGGGTCACAGAAGAAATTAAAGAAAAAATTAAACAATATCTACAAATAAGTGAAAATACAAACACAATTTACTGGATTTTGTGGGATGCAATGAAAGCAGTCCTCAGAGGAAAATTTATTGCATTGAGTTCCCACATCAGGAAGACAGAACAAACACAAATAAACAACCTGATGCTACAACTCAAACATCTAGAAAAAGAAGAGCAAGCCAAGCCCAAAGCCAAAAGAAGGGGGGAAATTATAAAGATTAGAGCAGAAATTAATGCA